>JAECUM010017281.1:0-69139 GCA_016617855.1 Megalonaias nervosa | reverse complement strand
AAAAAAAAAAAAAAAAAAAAAAAAAAAAAAAAAAAAAAAAAAAAAAAAAAAAAAAAAAAAATGCACGTATACATGTAAATGGAAGTGACACTTTACACCTCGCTTTCAACAAAAATTTACAACTATTATTTTAATTCCGTCAGATGCTAGGGATACAATAACGTAGGCCATCAGGTGGTACAAATATATGTAAATGCATTTTAAAAAAATAGTACATAGCATCATTTCAGGCTTTGCGGCACGCAGTAATAATAATAATAATAATAAAGCCATACTGGGTATTATTTTCTGTCAATCACCAGGAAACCGAACCGCACTGCAATACAAAAATCATACCAAAAGCTCATGTACGTGACTACATTTAGGCTTCCTGTAATTTTTTAATTTTTGTTTATTCGATATTTCACGATAAGGCGGAAGGGGAGGGTAATCCAATTCGTGTTCTGATATTTCACTATAAAAGGAGGTAATCGAATCGGTTCACTGATATTTCACTGTAAGTGGAGCTAATCCAATCATTGCACCGATATTTCACGATAAGGGAAGGGACAAACTTCACAAGTTCCGGTGGTTTTTTGAAACCGGTCAAATTTTATTTAGGGGGCGCTCACCAGTTATTATGTACTTTTGAGCGAGAGTGACGTATGTAAGGTGAAAATTGTTTGTATTTTAAATATGCACAGTGGAGAGAATGTTGACATACCTCTATGCTACTTTGATGTTATGTGGCTGACATTTCTTTGAATATTGTACCTACGGAAATTGTAAATGATCTGAGAACACCTGCTAACTAAAATGACTGCGCCCTTGTGCTAAAAAAAAAATCAGCCTGAATTAGTCTAAAGTACACTATCTTTAGCACCTATTAAAATAGGGAAAATGAATTTTGCCAGACTAGACAATACCAGCTTCTGAAAGTGCAATGAATGAATGAATTACCAAATATATAAAATGTAAAAAAGTTATCGGCTCTTTTACAATTTACCTCTGAAGTCCAGAAAGTGAAAATGACCAAGCGGAGCTATCAGTTTTTGAAAGGTGCAAATCTGGAGTAAGGCCAAGCATTATACTCTATAACCCATATTACACTCATCACTCATACACCAAAATAAGGGAGTTAATGGGTCTTTGAACAATGCCCAAGATATACAAGGTCTTTTTTAAATAGCCAGTATAACCCTTGAGGGAACTCGAGGAAATTCTTCTTTAAAAATTCTAACCCTATGCAAAGCACGAAACTGTAGAGCGCCACCTAAGGCATTATGGGATTGAGAACTAGAATATTTACATCCAAAATTGAAGAGTTGAATAACGTGCAAAACTACGCACCTCCAAAAATGAAGATTTGACAACGGATGTGCTCCAATAAGCATAGGCAATTTTACGCTTTGCAAAAACAAACATTAATACTACTTTTTAAGAAGTGTGTTTAGTTAAATTACGTCCAAGATTATATGACTTGAGTAATGAAAGTTAAGTAATGGGACCGCGTGTTTGGAACTTTGTCGCTCTAGACGTGAACTCAAGAGTTGGTCGGCGTTGGGGTAATATCCAAATTTGGGTAGTAGATCACCAGAGTCATTTATTTAACGACTATGGCGCCGAGTGGGGAAGGTAATCCAGTCCGTACTCAAATCGATCGGAACATCACAAGACCATTTCAGACAGGTCATGAAATAACCTCGGTTATATTTGGTGATTGGCCTCCGGCGGAGTGTACCACATATGTGTAACACGATAACCGGCTTGGATTTCCGATTTACAACAGAACACTTTTGATGCAAATACAATGTTTATTGATGTATGACTTGAAAGAGAAAAGAATATTGATTAATACGTGCGTGTATAAGATCCTAATAATGCAACAAATATAAATAAAAATAAATGATCTTACACAGTACAAGGACAAAAGGTGAATGGTTCACAGTAATTTCACACGACGACAATAATTACATGTTTTACTCAATAGTTAAAATGATGTATTCACTGAAATAGTGAAAACGGACGTATTTTACTCAAATAGTAAAATGATGAATTGATTGGACAGATATCATACAAAAATATCTTTACACTCCCAAAACATTGGGTATAACAAACCCCAAAATTAGCCCACGGCTAAAAGATTACATGCATGGAGTAACACAAAACACTCACGTCAATATCACACTTGGCAACCAGTCACACTGGTCAATCAAGCAAGCATCATTATAGGCAGTCAACAACCACCATTCAATTCCTTGGTCAATCAAGCAATCAGTGTCCACCAATTCGGTCAGCAATGCCCGATCACCTGTTACTCGACCAGAAACATTGTTCACTCAGCTTTACGGCTGCTATGGTTCAGCTTTACAGCTGCTATGGTCAGCTTTTATGGTTAGCTCTGCAGCTGGTACCAAGTCGACTACGATCAGCATGGATCACTCTGATTAGCTGAAAATACATCCAACGCCGTGTACTATGCATGACACGGGCATATACGATAACACGTAATGACGTTATATACGGGAAGTTATACAAATTACATTATCGGCACAACATTACAAACAATAAACAGGTTCAGAAGTTAACCTGTGTTCATTAAGATCCCTTTGGTACTAAACGTTTCTTAATAAAATGCAACTTTATATTGCTAATATAAATCTCTTGCCCAAGTCACAAACAAGAATAGAAAATATTTGCGTTATGCTACGCAAGCCAAAGCTACATTGAAAACATACAAAAATAAGCGTGGTAGTTAAGTACAATAGTTATAACTTACAATATACATAAGAAAAAATATACATAAGAAATTAATAGATAACTTAAATGCCTCTACAGCTGAAGATGTGCAAGTCCCTAAGTAGACTGCTTACTGACAAGACGTTCCGTAATGTGAAGATATCGTCTTACGGTGAGGCATTTATATATACAGACGATGTAGCCGATGCAGCCTACATCGTCTGTGCGCTGGAAGAATTCGGATTTTCCTATCGAAAGCACTTCGCACGTGCGGCATAGTATGAACCGAACTCACTGTTTCGAAATATTGTACAATATACATAAATCACCTTCGGGTATAGTTGTACACAAAAAACGAAACCCGAGTACACGTATTTAATAAATAAAGGGATTTATAAAATTCCGTGGCAATATGTTACCACAACAGAGGCCCACTGTGAATTTGTCTTCTTCCGCCGACATATCGTTCCGTGTTAACGAAAGTCGTTCAGAATATAGTTCTCAATGACGACAAATTATATCCGAGATTTCCTTCTAGACTTCACGGAACAGGTCGAGGATGTTTCGATTGGTGCACAGATATTTTACAATAAGGGGATGTAATCCAATCTGTGCAGTGATATTTTACGATAATCGGATTGATAGCCCAAGAAATCTGATTCTGCTCAACTAAGGCGAGATAAATAATATTGTAACTTAATGCTATCCCTTACCAACTCAACATAAATACAATATTCCTGCCTTATGGAACTATAAATGTGCTTTTACGCCTCATTTTCGAGAAATAACCATCCACCAGGTGCTAGTGCGGGTAAAATATCAGCTCCATTTATACTAACTTAACCAATACGGTAAAAACTCAATCGTAATATCACTCGACAATTTCCGTCAAGATGGAACATAACCTCGGATGTAGATGTAGGAATATACATACATTTGATGGATTTTTATTTACCTCTGGCGGAGTGCACCATATATTTTCCGACCGAAGAGGCAATAACGTTTTAAAAGTGACTTGTTCTCCTTCCGCTGCCATAGTTTTGAATTTAGTTCTCAATGGCGGCGAATTACATCCGGGGTTCTTTCTCGGCTTCACTAAAAAAAAAAAAAAGCAGACGATGCTCCATTTGAACCGTGAGCATCTTATAAATCAGATTTAAAAACAAGGTACACTTTTCAAATATGTCCAAATCTTCATTTCCTCTTTCATGAAATCCATTCCCTCAGAAACGCTAGATAAGGTTGTAGGAAAATTGGATTTGCTTTTCGCTCTAAAATATTGATTAATTCAGTACCTGGCTAAATTTATTGGGTATTTTAAAAACAAAAATAGCGTTATTACCTTCTCAGCTGAAAGTGAAGAAACACTGATGTGTACTTATCAGGCACATATGTAACCTCCACTTGTTTTACACCGCTTCATTTCATTGGGTTTATTAATTGATAGAATAAACAAATAGTTCTACAGTAAGTATGGATTGTTTTTAAATAAATAATAAACATAAAAGACGAATTATGAAAACAGCTGCCTGAGACAGCATAAAACATCAAAAACTCAAAAACGGCCTTTTTGTAATAGTTACTTTTTTTTCGAAAATTTCACATTTTATATTTTCCAGTTGGTTAGAGTGAGTATTTGTACAGATGTGAACATATAAACATTCAAATAAAAGAAGCCTTTCCTTTTCTACCGTCCCCCCCCCCTCCGAAAATAAATAAATGTGTAAGTGAGGCTATCTATATTCGATGACCATTCATTTAAAGTGCTTTCTCTATATCAAAGGTAACTTTAATATCGCAACTATTTAATTTATCTTGTAAAACAACAATCATGAGATAATTGGATCCAGCAATCTGTAAAGTTACACTTAATTAATATGTCTATGTCATCCACACTGAATAAAATATTGATTCCAACTTAATTCACACCAGTGGATAGGTTTCACGCCAGAAAATCTGCAGGTATTATGTAAAATATTGTCGCTCGGTTCTTCATATCCGCTTTTGTAAATTATAAATACTGTCCCATAGTAGCTGATGACAAAATTTCTGCCACTCAGTGTCTATTTGTGTGATAGATATTACAATATAGGATGGGTGTATCGACCGTGAAAGCTGCTCAGATTTTACAATTTAAATGGTTAATTACTCCACTTATGAACAGATCCAGCAACCAAGGCAGCTTAACACACGATTCATCCTCAATATCCCCACAAACAAAATTTTTTTCAACCCATGCAATTTCCCGTATCTTGGATGAACTCGAAAACGCCATTATCGTCATTGGTTCTGTTTCCGGTTTTGACAGCGACATCCCCGGTTGATGGACCAGAACCATGTACTTTGGTGGGAGACGTTTTCCAAACTTCAAAGGATAATGCAAAAAGCAGGCCAGGTGCTCTTCGTCGCCAAGAAGGCTGACAGAGAACAGAGAACAAATGCATAACTATTTTATGTCCGGTACCGATTTTCCATATAGTGACCACTATCAAAAGTCAATGTGACGCGCTTTAGAGGACCTATAAACAGTACAACTAATGCCGTAGCCATCGAGGTCAATTTTGATATTTGTCACTCATGTATTAGTGTAGAAATTATTTAATTTTAAAAATAAGCAGTTTGTTGAGAAGGTAAACATACAATAATTTTGTCTATGTTCGTCACACTAATCAATCATAAAGACACAAATCGGAGAAATGAAAGTTACATTCTAACTTATCATGTTCGTTACATCTTTTTCAGTTAGGGCCGTTAATTCATTTTTCATTAGCAACAGTCTTTTAACTGATCAAGATAAACCACTGCACGGTGCACTGTAAAGAAAACGTTTGATTTATTTAAGCTCAGTCGAATTACAAAGTCTCACTTTTTTTTTTACTATTGAATCATTGAAGCAGACTCATTCGATTTTCACACATTCCTTTTCCAGGAATATTGTAGCACTAGTAAATTAATCAACAGGGGAGGGAAATGAATGATGATTAAATATTATACCTAAAGGATGGATCACCAACCAGTTATTCAATATCTCATGATGACGCATTCAGTGTAAAAGGATTTTAAGTCTGAAATAACAACTTGTATTGGTATGGTACGAAATCAAAGCAATGCTTTGAAACAGTCTTAATAAAATAAAGCATTTAGTCAAAAAGAAACGTAGCTGCCGGATTTAAGAAAACGTAAGCCCGTATTAACAAGAACAACAATCTTGCATACAAGAATTTTCACGCAAAAAGTAACTTTACTTAATAGTGAAATGTAGATCGCAACGACCAAAATTTGATTTTAAAAAAGGCATAATTGTTTTGAATGCATGCACAAACTAACGTTATTGGAGCATACCCTCACCCCCATCTTTGAAGAAAACTGTATCAACTTTGACGCCGTAATAGGGCAATGATCTTCTACATGCACAATAGAATGAAATTAGCGTCTTTCAAAGGAGAAAACATAGAAATAGGTACAAAATAACTTCCTTTTTATTTCGGTTAATTCCATTTTAACTACCGTTTGTTAATCCTTTATGGTCTATCGTTGGGGTGGGGGAGGCTTGTGTGCGTAAACAAGAAGACACAGGGTCTGAGGGATTGGATCCCGTGCAATGGGCACAGAGGGCAAAGTGCTCAGGAGCTCCTGCATTCGAAGCATTGAAAACATAATTGTAACTCTCTAACATTAACGTAAACATACTCTTGGCAACGTTGCGGTTGTTTCTCGCTCATATTTTTAACATTATTTTTATTGTTTTCCTTATTCTTTATTTTCTTTCGGGGGTGGAGTGGGGGGGGGGGGGTAGGGGGCGCCCAAGTCTTTAATAGTGTGGCAATGAGTCTTTTAGATTTGCGTTCCAGATCAGGTCAATTACATTACCTTTTTGCCCTCGCGAGAGAAGCGCAAACGTGTCCCCGGTTTCGAATTATCGTCCAGCATACAACCAGTTGGGTTTGGTTGATGATTATCAATAGATAAATTGCGATCGCGGGAAGCGCGTTAACCAGGTATGGCACGGCTCATCCTTGCGAACTTGTCGAGGTACTGATCTGGTTTAACACCGGTGACCGCGGAGCATCTCGTGCGAGAGCAACCCGTGCGGCGCCTCTTGCAGGAAGCTACACTTTAGAAACGTTTATCAATTTTTACTGGTGGTAAATCACATCCATATTTCGGTTATGTCTTCGTGCTAGTGATGCGGTTTCCAGTCGGCTCACGGAGTTGCCAGAATATATCTTCATTTCCGCCGTGGTAATTGTTTTATCGTCAATGGCCATTGAGTACAACTTGCTAATTGTGATTAGACTGTTTTTTGCTACCGTGAGAATATCTCAATAGACAAGTTTTGAGAATGCAACCGTAATTAAATTATTTTGTCCAACATCACATGCGACACCTGTTGCTATCGATATATCTCTGACAGCAATTCCAGCTGGTGTACATATGGTTATTATCGTGGTCGTCATTCTCTCCACGCCAAGGGTCAACTGTGGTCGCTGCGACAAGTTCACATATTGCATCCGCAATAACACACGCGTGGAGATTTTATCGCGCAGCTGTTGTTTAGCTTAAATTATTTTCGGCGTTGGTAGCTTTGAGGGTCCATCACAGTTTTTCATTCAATAATGTCACTAATAAGTATAATTGCCCCGCAGACAGAACGTACCCATATGCATCACGGCCGAGTGCAACACTCACATGTACCACATGCATTAAAAATAACATGGCATTTAAAGTCTTGGTATAAAACAAATTCATATACCAATGCTATTGGTATATCAAATTATGATCCGCCCATGGCGCAATAATACGATTAAATAAACATTCTTTCAACTGCAGGCCTATAGATCAATGACGAATTTGCACCCATTAATCATTAATGACGTATGAAAATAATGATAAAAAGTATTAATAGTTCCCGTTTTCTAAATGAATTTAAAATGTGACACAATTTCATCGCAATCCTTTTTTTTTCCCCGTTCCTCTCTCCCCTCTCATGCATAAGGCGCAACATACGCAGAAATATGGAGTGAGAGAGAAAAACAATTTAGGTTGGACGAAAACCTTAAAACTGATTTTGCACCAAGTATACTAGAAGTATATGGCTAGTCGTATAAGTGTGTTTACACCTTCCTTTGGATCGATCATAATATCAATGATACATAGTTGCAATAGCCGGTCGACACTATGAGTTAAATTTGTCGGTTACCATGCATACAGACTGTACTATATATAATGCTTTATTGTTGTTTCTTAAACCCATTATAATGTTCCAAAAATTGATTATTATTAATTAAATATGAAATGTCCAAACAGCCCCTCTCTCTCTCTCTCTCTCTCTCTCTCTCTCTCTCTCTCTCTCTCTCTCGACCATCGTAGCAGGATACGGGCTAAAATCTATGAAATGGCGAACGTAGAGGATTTTCCGACAATATCTCTGGACTTATGAATGATGGCAAAAGTTAAGTCAAACCGACCAAAGGATGAGAGAGAGAGAGAGAGAGAGAGAGAGAGAGAGAGAGAGAGAGAGAGAGAGAGAGAGAATTTTATGGTCAGTAGTAATGTTAATTAAAGCAGAATAATATCTTAGATCAACTGTAAATATATTAAAATGTTTCAATTATCTCTTGGTGGTTCGTCATTTCGCTTAGTTTCTATTCCACGCTAATTTCCATGTGCCAGTCGGTTACGTTGTCTAAGCGATCAGTGTGTACAGGAAGCTAACGTGTTCGTAGTGCTCTACTTTCATCATAAAAACAATCTTTCATGTTTAAATCATAAGTGTGTCTTATATTGATTTAATCAATGTGAATAAAAATAGAAACTTAAAAAGAAAACAATCAACTTACCAATTTGCAAATGTGATTGTGAACAAGAAAAAAGGCATAGAACTACATTTTGTAGCGGACACACTCACAGGGATATATATATATATATATATATATATATATATATATATATATATATATATATATATATATATATATATATATATATATATATATATATATATATATATATATATATATATATATATAGTAAGGAGTATGTATATATATATATATATATATATATAAGGTTATATATAAATTAGGCACCTTCTTGTTGTCACCGACGATTGTTCTCGTTCTAATTTAAGAACTGTTAGATGAATATTAGTCTGGGTTTCTCTTTCGACGGTCGAGTGGTGGTTCAATATAATTGATGAAGAAGTTTATTTGCCGTGGCTTTGTCGGGGAATTTCACGTCATCTTTGTAGACAGTGATCTGATGTTTCCATGCCCAACGGTATAGTCAGCTACGGGGCGTTTTCGCGTGCCAAGGCCGTGATTCCAAACTGGCCTCGAGTTGGCATTGGCACGTAACAGTGATGCCAGTTGCTAATTTCTATTTTACCCTCGACGTAAATATACTTGATTGTATACAAGGGTATATTATCCCCGTTCTCACGCAGATATTCTTCGACCAGTAGAACAAAACTGTCAGCGATGTAGAGCTGGCATCACAGTTGAACTAACACCCCGTCCCGGTAATCGTGTGACTGTTCAGAATCCATCTTTATTTTTGCAAGCTGGTTTCGACTAAGACTAAGTTTAACTTCGTGATATAACATTATTATCTGAAAACGCAACAGATCAAGTTCACAAAATCAGTTACGGGTTTTCCATTAGCGCATTGATAACCCTCATCCGACCACATATGTCTTCGAGAAAAGCATCTTATCAAAGAGAATCACAGCAATATATCGGTAAAATTGGGAACGAACGAGATGTTGAGTTACAAGGGCATGAAAGTGCGTGTCGAACACGGTCGGTTTAAACAAGTTCCTGGTGTTCCAACAAGGAGTAAATTATTGAGTAGCAGGTAGCAAATCTTTGTAGGAAATTGGCAGACCGGTGTCAACGTTTTAATGCCGTAGCATGTACGACCACAACTTGAGATATGCACGTGCGACATGATTGTTTACGAAATAAAGCAACGTTTCTTGCTAGGGTTCCTGGTGACAGCATCACCGCAAAGAAACTCAAAACACTCCTACCCGCTCAACTATCTTATGGTCTGAAACGCTATAAACACATCTTGGTGTGCTGACACCTTGTTGGGTAGTTAGTTCCCATGAAAACTGCTGACCGGCGCTTTATGTTGGATCTGTGGTGAGCGTGATAAATGAAAACTCTGACCTGAATTCGGAATTCATAAACGACAACAAACGTGTTTGTTATGCCATCGAAGTGGTTATTCATAATGTCAATTTCGACAAAACAACTTTACCATCCAACTTTCTTCACCTCTTCAGTGGTTTTCAGCGTGGGTTTTGATCAGCAGTACACACAATTGTCGGAATCCCGAGGTGAGGTATTCCCGTGCATTCAGTCACAAACGCAACCTATCTTTGACACGTTCGCGGTCATCTCTGAGAAGTTCCAATTGTTCGTGTACGCGCTTTCGGCGTCGATCAGCCTCCTTTTGTCATTATATACGTTATATGGTTTCTAATTTGATTCGTGAGACGCGTCGGCGGGAGACACGTTCGTATGAGATACATTTGCCTCCAAACCTGCACGATATTTTACCCTAGTGGAGCCAGTCAAGTCGATAGTGAGGAAACTATGGGTCAAAGGTGACTTTCGCGAACATATTTCGAAACTCATCTCAAAACTGGTTGGTGGAACACCAGGTCCCATGAACGTTTGGAAGACAGTGTTATATGGTTAGTCTTCCGAGGATGGCGTCCCCCCTCCCAAACAACATAGTAACGATCCCATGTCAGTCATCCCATAACCAAATTAAGCACTATTTGATTTGTCATGGAGCAGGGCCAATGTTCAGCGCGCGAACTGAGTTTGGAAACGCAGATCTGGTTCCATACATCGCCATGCTTGGGTGGGTGAGGCCTTGATCGAGCGGAGAAGTCAATCACTCTCAAAGTGCAGCTTTTCAAATCTCTGGCAAATTTGTCTTTGTGATGACATGTTGAATACCAACTGTTGTATACAAATCATAATGCGTTGTTATTATTTTGATGCTGTTCACGAACACATACCGCGAATTCAACAAGTGTTCAAACACGTAACGGTCGAGTGGTAATCGCGAGAAATTGCTTACGTTCGTGGGCGAACGGCCCAGGTCCATTGTGCTGATTAAACTCCCTGGGTATTTTGGGGTATCGTGGAGTACGTATCCTAGTGAAAAGCATATCTGTATCTCTCCTGGAACTAAATACTATTATTGCGGATCTGGAACACGGCTGTATCTCCAACTGGATTTCAGTGACCAACCAAATCCCGGAGAAGAACCTATAAACCGTGTCTATGCTGCATGTTACTGACATAATCTCGTGTATAAAGGATCAAACACTATCCGTGTGGGTCAACGTGGTGACGTGTGTCTCATCCATGAGTTGAATTCAATTAATCCGACACTCAGAGAAAGAAACGTCAGATCGATCATCAAAGGAGGCATGAAGGTCAAGATTGAACTTGGAGGCAAAGGTTCGATATGACAAACATGGCATTTATCGTGACCAAGCCATCGTGGAGCGATTGTATCGTACACTTGTGGAACGATTATTCGGACACGAGTACGCGCATGAATTGCTAATGAATCGTGAATCGTGTTTTCGGTGGTGGGTAATGCGACTTTGCCCGGTCCAGTTGAACAATGAAATTACACGTGCCATTAGGCTGAAACTTGCTGACGCGATCTCCCTCGTAAAACGTGGTTTTAACCATCATCGGTAGACCCGCCTGAATGAATCTGGCTCGGTACCAGTACGCCCCGGGAGAGCTTGATTGAAAATAACGTTGTGCAACAGTACTATCAGTCGATGTATATACGATATCGGGCCAAACTGATATTCCGGTAAATACAGAACCGCTTTGCGATCTCACCACGAGAGTCAAAGCCACCAGGCAGGGCATATGTATTGGAAGAAAACCAAGACATTCCCGCTAATGCAGAACTCCCGTCGGCAAATATCCTTAGCGCGCGAATGCTTGGTGCCTGTGCGGGTCAGTTGTGATCCGGTGTGGAAAATATATTGCCTGGTGTCCAAGGTGGACCAACTCGCCTTGGTGCAACGGTGCACATCGATATGCTATTTTCGGGACCTAATAAGGATTGCCGCTTGCGTGAATTCACACTGGTCGCCCAAACATTCTACGTGCATGTCGTCCCTGAGATCTTTTTGCATAACCACTAGTGGGACTCCTTTGGCTTTAGTAATATTCTTGGCGGATCTCGAACTTCCATCTCCATCCGTGGAACCGCAGGCTACAGTTCCTACCATGATCAAGTACATTTTGGGTCACAATCACATGTATTCGTAGAAGCGCTTTCTCGCTCACTAGTTTATGAATATTGCAACGACTTTCTTTTAGACGTTGCTGAACAGTGGATGGTCCTTCGGGTACTCACTCGTGTCAAACTGATTATCAGCAACGTCTCGCCCATATCCGCGTACACGTCATCGGTGGTTATGTTCATCAGTAACAACTTTGTGTCCATATATAGAATCTTCACGCGGTTACGGTACCTCTGTTTAATCTTTTCGTAGTAAAACTCGTACAACAGCAGTTTTTACAAGTTAATTACTGACGCGCCAAAATAGATGGGTGTTGTCGGCTTCAGTTCTCATTACTTTTACTATGAACGTCAACGAGTCAAATATGCAGGGTCCGCAATCAGCCTACGAAGTTTATCCTGATCATTTTCCAGGCTAAGGTATACTTGGATTTTCTTTGGAAAATTTCCAGTTGTTTTCCCGAACACGTGCTTACGAAACCGAAGCACTGAATGGAGTTTACAGACACGTATTTCCAACCACAAATACAAATCCAGGTTTCTAACATTAACGATATAATTGAGTTTCCAGTGCAGATTCGGAACCAGCTTGGTGCCTTCGGTTAAATTACCCCAGGAATAGTTTACGATCGGACACTGGTACTGTTATGTATATTTCATTTAATTGTTTGTCTGTTAGTTTTAATTTTTTTATTTCATTACATGTTATTGTAATGTAACATTGTTTGCTGGACTTGACCTTGTCCAAAATTGAGTTCATTTCTTATTGACCTGATTGACTTTTTTATTTGTTATTTATTTCATTTGTGTAAACAACTAATAATAGCTTTATTATTCTCTATGTGTATGAGCTTATTATGAGGAATATTATTCAGGTAAACAAGGAGTCAGTATATTGATCTGGGTCAAGGTTTTGGAGATTCCTAAGTGAATATTATAGGCTATTGTTTTGTAAATAAACAAGGCTCATTAGATCATTCCAAAAGGTTATTTTCCATTAGGTAATGGTTGTTTTTAGAAAATGCTAATTATGACCTGAGGTCAAGAAGACGACTACATTATCTTGTGACTGAGGATTTTACCAGTCGTGCTTTAACATCTAGCATTTTAAGTTGTATTATGTTGTGACCAGTTTAGGCTGAATTTTATTTTCTTCAAATTATTGAATTCAAGTGATTATTTTCTCCGGAAATAGAAAAGTGCTTTGACAAAATTCTTTGATACAGTCATTCATTGGAATTTATACTAAATTCAAACCCGGAATAATATTTCTGTGATTCAACAAGAGACTGTTGACACATCATTACTTCGTAGGCTATAACAGACACATCATCGCCTTCAATTTTGGATCTCTTCGGGACTTGAACTGAGTTTTATTCAGGACTTTTTATTACTAGGACTTGTGTCTTTAATTCTTGGATTATTTTTGCATTTAATTCACAATACGATAAGATCTTTTAATCTTATTTTTCACTTTGTATTCTAGGTAAATACATTATTTGTAAAATTTTACATTGTCTTCACTCTTTTCTGTTACTTATTTTAAGAGCACAGACTCGTAAGAGAAAATTGGGCGCTCGTTCTTGGGATACTAATTTTGCTAAAATATTTCAGAAAACTTTGTTTTTGAAATTTAAATTCCCCCAATTTCATAATTATTTAAATCCCATGTATTATTTCATATTTTAGAAATCTTTAGTGAAATCAGCAAGTTTTTTTACAATGTCTTCTAAAGTGGAGATCTTTATTTCAAATCCTACCCAGGAACAGTTAGACTCTTTGAAAAATATGATCTTTCTGAGGCAAAAGTTTCTTTAACGAAACAAGAAATAAAAAAATATTTTGGTCCAATATTTGCTGGAAAAGAATGTTTTGGATACAAGTGCTTTGGTTTTGATTAGTAAGTCTGTATCAGACTCTAACATAAAAGTAAAGGAATTAAAATTAAAATACATGATGGAATTAGAGTTAAGAAAGCTTGAACTTCAGAAAGATAAAGAGGAAAAACAAATGCAAATGCAATTGGAGTAAGAGGAAAGAGAGAGGAGAATGCAACTGGAGAAAGAGGATAAACAAATGCAACTAGATGAGGAGGAAAGAGAGCGGAAAATGCTATTTGAGAAAGATGAGAGAGCGAAACAAATGCAAATGCAGTTGGAGAAAGAGGAGAGAGAGAGAGAGAGAGAGAGAGAGAGAGAGAGAGAGAGAGAGAGAGAGAAATACAAATGCAAAAACAAAAAGGAAGAAAGATAATTTCAATTTAGATTAAAAGAATTAGAGCTGGCAAGTAAAATGCACATTCCCACTTTACATACAAATTCAAGTTTTGATGTTACTAAGAATATTAGGTTAGTGCCCCATTTTAGAGAAAAAGAAGGAGGCAAATATTGACCTCATTTTGAAAAAAATTAAAATTTTTGAAATGGCCAAGAGAGCATTGGACTCTATTATTACAGAGTGCACTTTTTGGCAAAGCCCGAGACATCTGTGCTTCCCTGTCAGTACAGCAAAGTGCCGACTATGATCCGGTTAAGGAATGCATCTTAAAGTGTTATGAGTTAGTTCCTGAGGCTTATCGGCAAAATTCAGGAATTATAGAAAAGAAGCTGGACAAACTCACGTCGAATTTGCAAGAGAAAATGAGCAGTTATTTGATAGGTGGTGCTTGGCCAAGAAAGTTGATCAAGATCACGAATATCAAAGACAACTCGTATTACTTGAAGTGTTCAAGAACTGCGTCCATAGTGACGTTAAGACTTTATCTTGAGGAGCATAAGGTCGAAACCTTAGAAAATGCTGCTCGCACTGCTGACGAGTATTCTTTACCTCATAAAGTTTCTTTTGTAAGTAAGTCTTCCACTAAGCTGTCGTATGGTAAAAAAATATTTCAGCCTAATACGAGCCCTTATAAAAATTTCAATCTGGCACAAATTTTTTAAATCAAGTTTTTGATAAGATTAATCAGAAATCCTTATCTCTTCCTACGTCAAGCTATTGCAAGAAGAAAGGACACATTGTTTCTGGTTGCTACAAATTGCAGAATAAACAAAAGAATCAAGACAGACCTATCCCAAATGCTCTTATTTATAAGAGGTCAAGGTCATGGTCATGCATTGAAAACAATACATTGGTTGGGTCTAATAAACCCCAGTCTGATTTTGTTATGGAGAATTATGAACCATTCATGTCGAAGGGTTCTATATCACTCATGAGTGATTCAGTTAACCCCATCCCTATTAAAATGTTTAAGGACACGGGAGCTTCTCAGAGTCTTTTATTATCAGGTACTTTGCCTTTTTCTGGGAAGTCTTCGTATAATGAAAGTGTTCTTATTCAGGGAATAGAGCGCGGCTTTGTTATTGTTCCTCTCCATTGTGTAAATTTGTCATCAGACTTAGTGTCAGGATCTGTGACAGTCGGAATAGTGTCTAATTTACCCGTTGAGGGCATTCATTTATTACTAGGCAACGACCTAGCTGGAGATAAGGTTGTGGTTAATCCACTTGTAACTGACAAGCCTTCTTTGCATCAGAAAGTCGATCCTATTGAAAAAGAATTCCCTGATTTATACCCAGCTTTTGCAGTTACTAGAGATATGACAACGAAAGCTGTTCATAATGATGTTGATCAGGAAAGTATTCCTTTAGCTGACACATGTATTGGTCAGGATTTTGATGAGGTCACTTTCACTCCTTGTTTGGATCAATCAAAAAGTATTGATCACAGTGATCCTCTTTTAACTACTCATTCTCTTTATTCTAATCAGGGTGACAAGCGACATTAAAAATGGGATTCTTATGAGAAAATGGAGACCTCCCGAGGTACCTGCTGGAGACGAGTGGTCAGCGAACTATCAAATTGTAGTTCCAAAACCGTACAGACAGAAAATTCTTAGTCTGGCTCATGAAACTCCTTTGGCTGGTCATTTAGGGATTAATAAGACTTATCACAAGATCTTGAATCACTTTTATTGGCCAAAAGATAAAAGTGATGATTGTAAATACTGCAGATCTTGTCATACTTGTCAAATGGCAGGAAAGCCCAATCAGAAGATACCTAAGGCTCATCTGCAACCTATTCCTGCATTTGACGAACCATTTAGCAGAATTATGGTAGATTATGTTGGTCCCTTACCTAAGACCAAGTCAGGTAACCAGTACTTGTTGACCATAATGTGTGCGTCAACAAGATTCCCAGAGGCAATTCCTTTGAGAAATATAAACCTAAAACAATAGTTAAACTTTGATAGAGTTTTTTACTCAGTTTGGCCTTCCCAAATCTGTCCAATTGGATCAAGGGTCAAATTTTATGTCTGGAATTTTCCATCTTATTATGCTTGAATTTAGAATTCAGCAATTCAAGTATAAAGTGAAATTATGGTTTGACAGATCTACGGGGGGGGGGGGAGAACTTTTGAGTCTTGTGATAGAGTTCTGTCTCTCTTGCTCATTCTTCAAAATTTTCTTCAGATTAGGTATTATGGCCCTTACAAAGTTAAGAAGAAAAAATGAGTTAAATTTTAATAATAATACTCACGGGATGTAAAGATAATGAAGGGGTACCAGTATGTTGAGAAAGATAGACAGGTTAATTATGCAATTAATTTAGTTGTACCTGTCCCACTCAGTGAAGATTTAAGCGATGGAATGCAAACGATTTTGGAGTAACAAGTCTTCGGAATTCAGAAATTATGAACAGTCTGGACCTGAAACTTTCACATTTGCAACAACAAGAAATGAATGAACTTAAACAGTTATTACTTGAATATGAGCACTTATTTTCAGATGTTCCTACAAGAACAAACAAAATGTACCATGACGTTGAAATTGTAAATTCCACGCCTGTGAAACAATACCCGTACAGGATGAACCCTCTCAAACAGGAATGTTTGAAAAAAGAAATACAGTATTTGCTGGAGAATGATTTCATAGAACCGAGTAAAAGTAACTGGAGTTCACCATGTATGCTTGTTCCGAAACCAGATAATACTTTCCACATGTGTACTGATTAGAGAAAGGTGAACAGTATGACTAAAACAGATTCATTTGTATCACCAAGAATCGATGACTGCATTGATAAAATTGGAAATGCAAAGTATGTCACCAAATTTGACCTTTTGAAAGGATTTTGGCAAATTGCACTGACGGAAAGGGCAAAGGAAAGTAGTGAATGGGGACACATCAAGGACAATGGGGGACATAGTGTTAAAAGATTTATATCAAAAATAGGGACAATGGGAATTTAACATGGGGAATATTGGGCCACAATAGGGACAATGGGAATTTAACATGGGAATATTGAACCACTATAAGGACAAGGGAAAGTTGAACATATGTTGGGAGTGTATAGGGACAATAGGAATGGAACAGGTGGGATGACGTCACGTTACTGGACATTGGCAACAATGTTGCGAGTAGCTGACCTTAATCGGGCCAAACATTGACAGCGAGAAAAAAAGCTATAACGCTTAGTGGGGCGGGACATATAAGTTTGTATAACGCTTGACTGGGCGGGAACCCGTACCGTTCATACAAAAAAGACAAACATCGCCTGGCGGGGCGGGATATATCACTGGATAGACATAAACAAACAAACAAACAAACAAAGAAAGGCACAAATATGGCAAGAGAGCAAATCTTTTCGAGAGATAGGAGAGGCCCTGAAAAGGGCTGTTTAAATTTCTTCTACTGTCTCTCCTCCCTTCTTTTTCTCCACCAGTACCTTATTTTCTTCATCACATTCTTCTTCTTCTTCTTCTTCTTCTTCTCCTTCTTCTTCTTCTTCTTCTTCTTCTTCTTCTTCTTCTTCTTCTTTCGTCCTCCTGTTTCTCCTTCTCCTCCTCTTTCTTCCTCTTCTCTTTGTCTTCTTGGTTTTAATTTTTTTCATTCCAAGCTCTCATTTGTATTTTATCCTCTTCTTCCTCCTTCTCCTCCTTTTCCTGTTTTATCAGTTCGTTTAAAGTGCCATTTCCTCTCTTCAAATTATTTATCTCCATGCACAACCTATGAGGACCATAAGCCCCAAAATGCATTCCCACCAACATTTCCTCCACCATGTTAATCGTATCAATCACTTCCTGAAATTGTATCATCTTCTCCAAATGGTTGGTTGCCATTTTGTATTCAGTGTTGAATAGCGCGAATGACGAACGCTCGACATTATGTCTCAAGCACGGACGTGAAGGAAAACATCCTTTCTTACCAACTAACCATATCACCTACCAAACCACCCATAGTGATGATAGTGCTAACGTAATATAAATTTTTATACTAAATAACACACCATTACCAAACTTTATGTCTTAAGTAATTAGTGTTTTTTGTTATTTAAAAAAAACGAACAAACGTACGCCTGCACACAGAACAACACACACACACACACACACACACACACACACACACACACACACACACACACACACACACACACACACACACACACACACACACACACACAAAACTGTATGATTGGCAACTTGATCAGTCTCTCTCTTCTAGAGATCTGGTTAGCTCTGAGACGGGCAGTTTTTTTTTTTAACTCCAAATGCACCTGGTTAATGATGACATCTTCCAGGTCTGGCACCACAGACACAACGTCGGCTCCAGTCATTCTCCCAGTTCAGTCTTGCTCTTGGGAGTGCAGAGAAGGGGTTGAGTGGCCTCATCATCCCAGTTTTCACTCTGAGGGATGGTGAAGACTTCCCTCTGTCTTCTATTTTGCAGCCGCGTAGGATGAGGTCTCCTTATCTCCTGCCTACGCTGCGGCTCCCACTCTTGCCGCTGTCTCTCCAACTCCTTCTTCCAGTTTTCCATCTGGTGGACAGCGCCTCTTGGTACTGGTGCTTGTGGCTGAAGTTGACGTGGTACTGGTAGTGCTGGTAGTGGCTGTGGAGGCGTCCTCACCTCAGGCTTGTCCTTACATAAAGGCCTA
Organism: Megalonaias nervosa; assembly: GCA_016617855.1. Classification (NCBI taxonomy): domain Eukaryota; kingdom Metazoa; phylum Mollusca; class Bivalvia; order Unionida; family Unionidae; genus Megalonaias; species Megalonaias nervosa. The sequence goes on along the minus strand of JAECUM010017281.1, from coordinate 50,197 downwards.
AGTATGAGGTGAGGCAGGATTCTTTTCTTCTCCTCTTCCTTCTTCTTTTTCTGTTCCTCCTCCTCTTGTATCCTGGATGATTCTTTTATGGCCTCCATGGTCAGCTCATCCAATAAATGTCTGGCATACTCCAGGTGCATTTGAAGTTCGAGTAATATACTGATTCTACTCATTTTGTCACTGTTGACTGGTCAACGATGGGTAGAGAGACTGACGAACGCTTCGATTTATATGTCTGAAGCGCAGACATGAAGGAAAACACCCCCCTTACAATAACACTAACACTATACATATCATAACCAAAAACATGGAACGTGCGGACGTAAAAGAAACACCCAGGTCCACTTTTTACATACAAACACATTTCATTATTACTTCTACCTATCACAAACACACAAGACTATTTTACAAGTCAGCGAAACGAAGTGCTTATAGGCACACTTCTATCTTTTCCACATAAAACAAAGAAACGAAGTGTTTATAGACACGCTTCTATTTTTCAAGTAACAAACACAAAGACAGAGAAATAGTTTGGCGATTTAACTAGTATCTCTTTTCTAGATGGCTGGAGTAGCCCTGACAAGGGCTGTTTTGTTGACGGGGTTATGGCAATCTCTTATCGTCTAAGATTGCGTACCCGTGTGGCTGCAGGCTTTCCGACAGGATAGGGTCTCCTTCTTCGGAAAGAGAAGGGGAACTCTTTCGTGTCTACACGGCATTCCACAAAACTTATGTCTGGCTCCTGCTGTTGTTGCTGCTGTTGCTGCTCTCTCTGCTGTTTCTGAAGTCTGTACTTCTCCGTCCATTCTTCTTGCTCCTTCTTGATTTCTTCTCTGAAGACCTCTTCTATCAGGTCTTGGGCTATATTTAACATCTTGACATTCTCAGTCTCAGCAGGCTTGGGTATCAGGTTTTACATGACACGATGTAAATTCACGTAGGCTTCGTTCAGTTTAGCTAAATTAGAAGACATCTTCATAGGTAGACGAGTCAACAATCGATGGTCAGACTGAAGACCGCGTCGATTTTTATGTCTCAAGCGCGGACGCGATAGAAAACATCCCTACGAATTTATTAGGGTAGGAACGCTATGATAGTTTATTTCATGGTGAGGGACAAAGAAAAGTCAAAGAGCATTTATAGTGATAAACGTTTTTGAAAACAAACGACAGACACATTTTTTCAAAACCCATTTTTATTTAATTAACAAACAACTAACAATATAACAATCCATACAATATAAAAAAAACCCACATTTTTGACAAGGTTGACAACGTTGTGAAGTGAAGTTAGATTTCCACTGAGGGAGGTCATTGGACCATTAGTGTACACTACGTTTCCTAGCTAAAGAGAAGAGATAGCCATAACGGTCACAAAACCATCGATCTACTTTTTCATCGTTTCAGGAACAGTCACGATCAAAATAAGTTACTTCATGTTCTAAGTGATATCCAAAACTGCTTTGATGAAGAAAATACACACAATATTGTCCACACACCAAAAAATCCGTGCCTCGTAATTTCACATTATTGAATTGTGTCGTCTGGGCATTTCTTCTCATAAAGTCGATGATGTCGTCTTCCAAAGGCGGTAATCCATACGAATCAATATACTCCGCACAACCATCTTTAGGGAAGTAGACGGCAACCCAGTGGGTTCCTGGGAGATGACTGTCGTCCGTGTTGATGACATAAGCTTGATGGTCTTTAGGTTTGCGATGAGGCAGTTCATCTTTAGTGCACATGAAAGGATTCCAAGAAGCGGTGTACGAACTGTTGTTCAAGACGTAATAAAGTTCCCAGGTTTTTATATTTTCTTTCGTTTTTTCTTGTTTTTTCACAGGTATTGATAAATCATCAATTCAATCCTGACTTTTTGATTGAAAATCTCTGTCAAGTAATCGTCACTTCGCTTCGTCTCCGTACTCTGGGCCAAGAGAAATTCGATGCGATGGATCTCTAGAGCAGTCAATGGAGGGGAGGAATGATCACGAAAATCTTTATACCACTGATGCAACACTGCTTCTTCCGAGATGAGACCCCAAGCGTCATCTAGATACTCGTCCAATTCTTCTTCACGACTCATCATCAGACATTTATCGTGTTGATTTTGACTGGGATGATCGTTTTGACATCCATAGCAATATATCTTGGTCAACCCCGTAATTTTTCCGCCAGGTGTGTGGCAAAGCAGGAGACTAAATGTTGTTCTTGTTCCTGCCATCTGGACATCACCATGTCCTCTTCGTCTTTGTCTTTTTTGGCGGATGGTTCCGCTTCCACCATATCCTGTCATTCCATTTCCAAAGATTATCCACCATTAAAAGAGGGATAAGAGTCTTCCATAGTTTCTAATAGTCTAGAATGACTTCTCTCAAACTATTGATTTCTATCGTATTGTCGAATTCGGCATGCAAGATGACGTTCACCGTCTCGGTGAGAGCTTCTGCAAACTGAAGTTTCTCAGGAATCTGACCGGATTTTATAGGGTGGAAATGTCCCTCGTCACTGCCTTGGTCTGGAGTGAAATCAAAAGCCCACAAAGCGTAACCTCCTGCATAATCGTCGTACGAAATACTGTGACTGGTGTTGGTCAACGCTTGGACCAGGTGCGGTAAGACGTCGATGTACTTGAAAGTGTGTTGATGCATAAAAGACCCTGACTTTTCATCAACGTCTTAAAATCTTTCAGAGTTGGCGGAGCTGTTTTGTCTAAAGCTTTCTGGTGAAAGAGTCGAATTCGCTGCAACAGTTGACCGTACTGTTGCGATTTTTCCGTTTCTGACAAATCGCTGCGATTCATCAACGATTGCAGTTCGTGTTGTAACTGGGACATCTCGGTCAAATGAGGATTGGGGGGTAAATGTTGGGTCCTTTGTTCTTGCCAACGATGTTATTCCATCTATAGTTTGTGAGGCACTAAAGCCATTTTCGTCCTTCCATCAGATTCGAAAGGTCACGTCTGAGATCTTTTGAATCCTGAGTCCTCCTTTTATCTTCTTGATCCTTTTTATCTTGGAGCCATTTGTGAAGCAGTATCTCCCACGAGTCATGTAATCATGGGTGCGAATGTGGCTATGAGTAAGGGTGCTACCAACATCTTTTTCTTTTGATGGGTATTTTCTTTCGGACCATTTGGCGAAAAAGGTGTCGATGTTTGGCTAAGCATTCTTTCTGATGTGGAGACAAAGGTATCGTACCGTTCAAGACAACATTCGCACACGGTATCTATGACGTCTTTTGAGGCAGTTTGAATCATTTATTTTCGCATGGGTGAAGGAGCTTTGGAGAGGACGGACAACACGTTCCAATGTTTGGCTAAACAAGGAGGCAGTCCTTTCCTTTTCTTTCCTTTTCTTTCCTTTGAGGGTAGAAGAAGGATGACTTCTGGGGGTGACATCTTTGTTTGTTTGTTTGCTCCGGGGCACGCACAAAAATACACTGACATCGATGACTTGGCACACGTCCTTTTATCTTATTTTTTAGGGGTGTATTTTTGGAGTAGGTCAAAAGGTTTATAACGAGAGTTTCCGGCGACCTCTTTGACTATATCATTAAAAAATCCTCCCCTTTGGTTGCTCTTCTTTTTCTTTGGACCAGTGTGTTTTTTCAGGGGTAGACGTCGATGCTTGGCTAAGCGTTTTTTCGGATGACGAGAATGTCCTTTTCTTTTTCCTTTTCCTTTTTGGACAGGAGAACGACGATGGGGGTGGTGTGCACTTCTTTTAGGGGACATCTTTTGGCGTTCAGGAGCACAAAAATACTGATACCCATCGTCTGCCCCATGTCTTTTTTATACTGGAATGCGTCGCCACTGATTATCTTTACGTCGTATCACCTTGAAGACAGGCATCACGCGTCGTGGAGGGTTCACAATGGACTAAATCGGGACAGTTCTTGCTTGGATAAATCCAGTAAACTCTGTAACATGTCCGATCTCTCTTGGACTTTGATTTTGTGGGGCAGGTACTTTGTGAGCAGCTGACACTGCTACTAAAGAGGAGGAGGGTGTCACCGGTGGAGGAGAAGTTCTTGGAGATACGGGTTTCCATTGTTTCATCAAATAAACAAGAACGGGTGTCAAATTGGGCTTGGCTGGCATCACTAGCAACGGAGAAGTGGAAGAACCTGAGGCTACCGGAGACGCCGTCAGCGTCGCTGCAGGTCGTGGTTTGGGGATGTAAGGTTGCACCCTGGCCGAAGTGCCTCTCTTGCGGGTAGAAGCTGTTTTCTGGTGACTTTACTTTTTCTTTTTTCTGAGACTGTGACCTGGTCTTGACACCACTACTCTTTTTCTTCTGGGTACCTTTGGGTCGGGGAGTGACTTTTTTCTTGGGGAGGAATTTGGGGGCATTTGGATCCCATTTTAAGAGGGAGCGAATGATGAGAACCGCTTCCTCCAAGTTTCAAAATGATTTGCTTTTTGCTTTGAGTGTCGATGCGAGGATCGGCCAGTTGCGTCAAGGCTACTTTGTTTCTCTCAAAAAAGTGTTTGGTTTGATGTGGAATGTGAATGATGCCCTGCAGTAACTGACGTGCTGTCACCGTAAACCATCGTAAGACTTCTCTGAGACAAGCTTCTAAGACACGAGCACGTATTTGTGAATTTTTTTTCCGCGATTGATGCCGTACAAGGCACGAATCAATTTGACGGGAAGATGAGACTGAATGAACATCATGTTGAATCTGTGTGAGACAGACCAATAGTGTCAAAACTTTTATAGAGTTTTTTGTTGTTGTTAAGTCGACGTAGACGTGTACACAACAGGCCCTCCGCCTTGGCACCAGTGGTGAAACAGATGGGTACGAAATCGCAAATAATCGCGGATGGTGGGTTTTAAATCCACGAGTAAATAGGCGTGAGGGATTAGAGTGGCATCGTCGTACGCATGTGTCAGCCAAGGTGTTCCTAAATGTTTGGCTAACACTTGCACTTGCGATTTATCTCTAGGGCTTTTAAACAAGACCACGTAATGAGCATTGAGACTGATGGTGCGATGGGCTTTACTTTGTTGAAACAAATGTTGGGTGATGTAAATGACACTGGCATTATGATGATACCCTTTGCGCGTAAACCACAGTTTAATTTCTTCTTCGCCTTCTCCTAACATGTCGTCGAAGATGACCAGATGGGTTTGACTGGGGTCAGACACTATCCCGTCGTCTCCGAGAGGAATGCCTTCTACAAACACGATGGAATCGCCTTGACTTTCTCGCAGGAGGCTGTATGCCGATTGCCACTCTTTGTAACACCACACCATACGTTGAGGTCGACGATCGATCAAATGATGTTTATATTCGATCAAACGTTTGACAAATTCGGTTTTGCCTGAACCGCTGGGTCCGGCAATTAACATGTTAAAGGGATGCCGAAGATACAAGGCCTCCCAACTGGCACGATCTAAGTGTTCGTCGATGATTTTGAAAGTGGAGGAAGAGGGAGCAGAGACAGTAGAGGTAGACATAGTTGTGTAGGGAATGTCACTTTTGACACGAAGACAGACAAGACAAGAGTTTTTATACTTTTTCAGGACACGTTTATTGTCATCTTTAATTGTAAACAACACGAAAGACAAAAATACATAAAAGCCAAATGGTTAAATACATGAATAAAAGACACATCAAAACAATCATAGTGGAATATAAACAAGTCTTTGTACAACATTTTTGGTGATCAAGATGTGGTATCGGAGGGACAGTGTGTAATGTTCTTAGAGTCTCCACACTCCTTGGCACAGTCACACAGGGGTCCTCCCGGAATGGCCTTTCGGGGATGTCAATGACGGTCCTGTCCTGTCCTGAAGGAAGTTGTTCTTCTTCTGGTACTGTCACTAACACAGGTTTAAAAGGTACTTTCTTCACTGAACGTTTTAACTTTTTAGGATGACAAATCTTGGGTATAGCGTGCCACTCCTTTTGTCCATGCCTCGAAGCCCAAATGTTTCCAGTCACGTACATCTTTCCAGTGAGGGTGTAAGTCACAAGCTATACATACATCTTCGTAAGCATCCGGAGTGGCTAAAAGTTTACAAAGAAACTTTTCTTCAAACAAAGGTCGAAAATTTTGCAGATGAAAGCGGAATGCTTTCAACAGAACCAGTTTCTCGTGCTCATTTAAAGGAAACACCATGTTTTTTTTTGGCGGTACCTCACAGTACAGTTCGTACCATGTCTACAAGCAATCGGCGGGTAAACGAAATCCCAGAAAGCAAGTCACAAAGACACACACTTCACTTCGACCCCAATTCAATGGACACAGTTCTCGTAATAAGTGTTGGTAATCCTCCATAGTCTCAACACTGTCATTGATTTCATTCCATGACAATCGTTGTATCACTAACGTTAACGGTCGTGGCATGGTAGCCAGTTTTTAGACCCTCTTTTGTTCGAGGCAATAAGTGTACTTTGTGCACAGAACTAATCGTACGCCAGTGGCTAATCCAAATTTTTTAGTCACTAGTTCACACACTACACACCGCACAGAATTTTCCTCGACACACAAAATTTGTTCGTGTAAAAAGATTTTGATAATCCCCTAACTCTTCCTCTGGAATTCGCTGTAGTATAGCTAGCTTGTACAAATAGGATGAGTAGCAACCAAAGTCTTCTGGTCCTCGTCCAATTGAATAATGTCTGACCACTGGAACGCTTTCAAATGAATCAGTCCTCTTATCGAAGAACTTTAAGCGAGCATGGACTGTCACGAAGGCCGCAATGATGACATTTCCAAATTCGTCGGCTTCTACAAAGCCTAGTTCTTCTTCGTAACTGACCAGGATCAAGTCCTCACGAAGGACGTCCACGTGTTTTATGTATTTGGTTTTGTCGTGAATCATCTGGAAATAGCGGGAAGGTTCTGTCAAATACTCCGTCTTGGGTAAACACGGTCGTTGCGTCATTTTTCCCCACAAACAATTTAACATCACTTTGTCAAACGATCGCCTTCCTTCGTTTTTCTCCACGTTTCTAAAGTGATGCCTTCCTGTTTCCAGTATTTCTCTTTGAATTTCTTTTGGTCTTCGAGAGTGTGACATCAGCAAGGATAGCCGCTGACTTCTTGTTTCAGTTTCAAAAAGGCATCGATGTAGTCTGCGAAAATGCCTTTCTGAGTTTCGTCAGCCTTGTGGTACTGTTCTGTTTTAGGAAAGTGGTAAATTTCGTACACTTCTAACAGTTGGTATCCCAGGTCCAGAGCTTTAAACAATTCCACGCTGACCCACGTTCCTGTCAAGGCGCGTTCTTCCTGGGTGTGCTGGCAAGGTTGATCTTGTTTGCACGTTTCGGCACAAGTAAGACACAAAGGAAACATCAGTGGTGAGGTAAAACGGGATGATACAAGTTCGTGAGGGGCAAGACTTTGGGTTTAATCAATCCTTCGTATTGTCGAATGTTTTCCAGGTCGATGTGTTCAGTCAGAAATTGAGGATACCCTGCGGTAAAGTGACGATATTTGCACACGTAAGGATACAGCGAACACACTCCAAGTATTTGATTTCTTCTCCTTTCTCCTCGTCGGCGTGGTACAGCAAACAGGTGGCATTCGTCCGTCCTCCGTCCAAACTGTCCCGCGCGTTCATAGGGTCCACCAACTTGTAACTTTCCACGATGCGTTTAAACTCGGGATCGGTTTTCAAACGGTGATCGTGCTTGTGTTCCCACATTTCCACCACTTGGTATCCTTGCTGTTCTAACTTCAGGCGCCGCTGACAAGTGGCCTGGTACAAGTCTTCCATTTGTAGTGTCACGTTGAGGGTAACAGGTGGGACATCCGTGAAATAAGAAACCGTTAAACTCTTACACGATCTTGGGGTTTTCTAAGTTTCAGTCATTCACCGAATACGTTCCGATGGTCTTTTCGCCTCCTCAGTTTGTCTTCCTTGTCGCACAAGTAATGCAACCAGCGAAGAGCTTTGACCGAGTATTGACGCTGGACAAAGTTCGTCGTTTGTGGACAGATGACAGCCAGGGTCTTTTCGGGCATGAATCGTTGGCGGCACACTAAGGAACACGCTTTGGCAATGGTGCAGGCTACTTTCAAAGGATGGATCCCTCCGTGTTCCATGAATAATTCTCAAAATTTTCCACAGCAACGCCGTAATATGTCCACGTCGGAACGACAATGCTTTAACGTTTCTTCCTGAAAGTCGAAGGGGTCCGAGGCGTGAGTGTGGTACCAAGCGTAGAAAGCTTCTTTTTGTTCGGTGCGCATTGTCAGGATCGTACGAACGGCGTGTTGATTGGCTTCGGTATTGAAAAAGTGCAGCAAATAGCCTTTGACCATTTCTGTCATTCCAAACGTTTTAGGCATTCGGTTCAATGGCATGGCCAAGTAACTCATCGAATCTTTAAACTGCACTAGTCCCACTGTAACAAGATAACCGAGTTGGGATTTCGGATTTACAACAGAACACTTTTGATGGTGATACAAATACAATGTTTATTGATGTATGATTTGAATGAGAAAGAAAACTGATTAATACGTTCGTGTGTAAGATCTAAATATTGGACAAATTAACATAATACGCACGAACCTAAAAATGTAACAAATATAAATACAAATGACTGACCTTGCCCAGAACAAGGACAAAGGTGAACAAATCACAGCAATTTCACACGTTGAAAGAATGGGTGTTTTACTCAATAGTAAAAATGATGTATTCACTCAACTAGTGAAAAATGAGATTTTTTTTTACTCAAATAGTAAAATGATAAATTGATTGGGCAGATATCACACAGAAATATCTTTACACTCCCAAAACAGTGGGTATAACAAAACCCCCAAATTAGCCCACGGCTATAAGATTACATGCATGGAATAACACAAAACACTCCCGTCAATATCACAACTACCAGCCACACCGGTCAATCAAGCAAGCATCATTATAGGCAGTCAACGACCACCATTCAATTCCTTGGTCAGTCAAGCAATCAGCGCCCACCAATTCGGTCTGCAACGCCCGATCACCTGCTACTCGGCCAGCAACACTGTTCTCTCAGCTCTACGGCTGTTATGGTTAACTTCTATGGTTAGCTCTTTAGCTGGTACCACGTCAACCACGATCACCATGGATCACTCTGGTCAGCTGAAAATACATCTAACACCGTGTACTACTTATGACACGGCATATAGGATAAAACGTAATGACGTTATACAAATCACATTATTGGTACAATAGTACAAAACAATAAACAGGTTCAGAAGTGAACCCGTGTCCGATAAAATTCCTATGGTACTAAACGTTTCTTAATAAAATGCAACTTTATATTGTTAATGTTAATCTCTTGCTAAGTCACAAACAAGAATAGAAAGTATTGCATTATACCACGCAAGCCAAAGCTGCATAGAAAATGTACACAAATAAACGTAGTAGTACAATAGCTGTAACTTACAATATACAAAAGAAATAATACACATAAGAAATTAATAAATTACATACCTCCACAGCTGAAGATGTGCAAGTCCCTAAGTTTTATTGGTGTGCTTACTCTCAGATTGACATCATTTGAGTAACCCCCTTGTGACAAAAGTTAAAGTATTTTATGTGTTCATGTTTTTTCCATATGTGTGTGTTTCTTGTATTAATTTTATTAAATTTCGTTTTTATTAAATTTTGAGTAAGGGTTTGTACACCATTCAAATCTTTTATTCTAATATATCAAATTTCTGGAGTTGTTATTTAATTCATAATCATAGTTTCCTGTAAGTCTAAAGTTTCATAAATAAAAGCTAAATTAAATTAATTCATATTTAATTTCTATTAAATATATTTTTAGGGGCCCCGAGTGGCCGAGTGGTCTAAAGCGCTGATCGTTACGGATCACTGCCATCTCACCTCTGTCTGCGTGGGTTCCAGTCCAGGCTCGGCTAACGTGGGTACGTGAGAAAGCCTGCCAGTAGCTTCTCGTGGGTCGGTGGTTCTTCCCGGGGTTTTCCAGGGTTCTTCCTCCACCATTAATACTGGCCGCCATGTATAGCCTATCTTGTGCTGAAAAATGGCGTTAAACCCTAAAACAACAACAACAACAATATATTTTTATAGTTTTACTAAATAGATATCTATTATACTGTTTCTGCTTTGCGCATAGGTTGTTTGAGATCTTAATTAGGCACGAGCAGCATTCACACTACGCTTTTGCGATTACGTGAACACTAACACAGGTGCCACGAGTTTCTTGTCTAATACATGAATGAGAGTTTTGATCGTAAATATAATATTAAGTGGCTATAGTTAGGTTACTAATAATTTAATAATAATTTATTAAAGTAATACATGAATAATTGTTTAGTTTAGTCAATTTAATCGTAATCAGTAAATTTTGAAAATTTAGCTATAATATTTATTGGTAAAGTTAAATTAATAATATTAAACTGTTTAATAAGTGTACTTCGCATTCGTTTAAGTTGTTTAAACATTTCTGAATCATAAGTCCGTTTTCCATTGCGTTAAGTCATCTTTTAATCCATACAGTATGGCGAGTGTCCTTTCTCCCTGGTCACAGGAAGGAATCTCAATATCGCAATTTTGTCGATCTGTCCTTTCTCCCTGATCAACAGGAAGGAGTCTCATAATCGCATATAGTATTCCATTTCTTTTGTATTTCATTAATTTCTTTTAATATTCTTGCTCCATGTTCTTAATTCAAAGTCCGTTTCGTTTCCTTTCGTTTGATTATGTAATTCTTCCTCTGTTTATCTGACATTTTGGAATTAGGGGGCTCCTGTACTGAATAGATTGCTTACTGACAAGACGTTCCGTAATGTGAAGATATCACTTTACGGTGAGGCATTTGTACACAGACGATGTAGTCTACATCGTATGTGCGCTGGAAAAGTTCGGTTTTTCCTATCGAAAGCACTTCGCACGTGCGGCATAGGATGAACCGAACTCACTCTTTCGAAATAATGTACAATATACAAAAATCACCCTCGGGTATCGTTGTACACAAAAAACGAAACCCGAGTACATGTATATAATAAATAGAGAGATTTATACAATTCCGTGACACCCACTTGCGTGCAAATGATTTTGGCTCCGTTCAAAGTCACTTTAGGACGTTCGGTGCCTTGTTCCGTATAGTATCTCAGAAGAAATTGCCCTTCGTATCCCGAGAAATTGTGAGCCATAACAGTGGTATAGCGATGGCAATCTCCGTAACGTTCGATGTCCTCTTGGCTCCACGTCTGGTCGATGGGGTCTAAGATCCATTCGGCGAAATCGGTTAGCGTGTTCGGTCCCCGAAAGATTTTTTCACGTCCTCCAGGAATCCTGCTGTAGTGGGGCAATGACTAAAGATAGGCTCTTGGATGCACTTCTCGCACTCTTGATGAGCCACGCAGAAATTAGGAATGTGAATGCCGGTCTCTTGCATGCATTCGAAATCGAAAAAGATGAAATTCCCTTTCTTGTTGTGGTGATCTTCTTCCTCTTGATGTTTGGAATGGTATTTTTGAATGTAGCATTCGTGTTCCAAGTCCACGATTTGGTGACAAATGTGACATCGTTTCAATCCTCAATATACGTGAGCCTTGGCACAATTAATACGTATGCCTTGTCCTTAAGTGGGACACAATCTCAGGAGTTGACAAGCACTTTTCCGCTATGAACCTTGCGTCTTCAAATGTTGTTGATAACAGGATGGACTGACAAAAGTGCGCTAACAAGTTGGACATTACACTCGTTCTTGTCCTTCGTGAAGACAGGGTTTAGAGGCTAAACATCCTTAGCATTTCGATTCGCAATGTTTGTGCGCTCTCGATTGCTATAGCCATAGTCACATTTCTCACAATAATATATGTATCCCACGAATTCGGTGGTACTGGTAATGGCATCGAAATGATCATCGTGATGATAGACATGAATGTATTTTCCGTCTTTGAAATCTTTGCCTCGAAACAACAGAGGTCCGCGCACTTCTTGAGGGTGCACTTTCAAGGTGTAGCGTGGAGCCAAGACCTCTTGCCATTTTTGCATTTCAGATATGCCACAGGGTGTGTCTTTAACAGGAGTTCTGCTTCTCTTCGTTGTTTGGCTCTGTTCGATCTTCGAATGTTCTCCCAGGCTCTTTTCCATGTCGTTCTTGTCGGCATACGTTCGTCCCACCACGATGGCCCTGGCTAAACACATTTTGTCTTGAGGGTTGTTAATTAGGACGAGGCTCTTTAAGGTGCTGCGAAGGTCGTCCACCAATAACACCTTTCTGCGTCCGGTCCCTTGGGGAAGAGAAACGTAGACCTTGTACAGTGTCATTTCTGATGGTCTGCTAAACTCGATCCAAACGGTTGACTTCAGACTGTCCTGACAAATGGAAAGTGTCAAGCGATGATCTTCTTTGGCTTGACATTGCTGTTTCAGTGTAGCTAACAAAGAATCCCATACATCGGTGATGAACTCTTCTGCTTTCTCCAGCGATACGTCGGACTTGCAATCTTTGAATTTCACTGTGCACGTGAAGGCCGTGTTTCTAAAGTTTCTAGAGGTACGTTTATTCATCTGGGTGACTGGTGGTGGACTTTGGTTTCTTGTAGACTATCTGGGTCTGGATTCTGGTTCACTCGTGTCATCTTCAAAATCGCTGGCATGGATTTGAGCCAAGACTTCAGCTACTGTGCGAGGGGATAGGTCACGTTTCTGCCTCTTACTATCTTTTCCTTTCCCCACGAAAGGATGCGATCGTTTCATCTTAAGCGCATAAAGTCAAATGACGACATTTTAAACATCATGGTCACCTTTATATCAATGTAAGGTCAGTGTCTTGCCTATATAAAGTGCCAGTGTCTTCCCTCCAAGTGTTCATTTCACTCTCAATCCTACCAGAAAGATGGAACTGCCAACACAGATCGAATTTCTGATCAGAGCTTTGCGAGGTGTCATACGAAGGTTTTCTTCAGAGAAGCCGACAGACTACTCCCCCTCCTTTCTAGATAAAAGTCAAGATACTTCCTATATCTGTCAGAGGAAAGGACATTGTTCGTCAGAGTGTGAAAACCGACCAAAAAGCAAGACAGGTGTCAAAAGAGACAATAGTCAAGATACCTGTTATCATTGTCAAGAGAAAGGACATTGGTCTTCAGATTGCCCTATGAAACAACAGGAGCAGGAGGCAGAGAGAGGGTTCCGAACGGGAAGAAGAGGTACCCTCCAAAAAGGAAGAACCCAGAGAAAATCAGAAGGAGAAGAAAGAGAAGACAAGAAGAAGACGAGAAGAAAGCGAGGAAGAACAGGAAAACCTGTGAAAGTAAAGAAATAAAAAAAAATTGAGAGAGTGAAAAGACAAAGAAGAAGCTAGTAAACTTTTTAAAGTGATGTGTTGTCAGTTGGATTATACGTTTGTACCAGAATAGACCAGAATGAAAAACGTAAGTGTCTCTTGGTTTTGATTTTTTTAGAATAAGGACCTACACTCACACACTCACATACTTCCATCATGGGGCAAAAAAGGGATTTTGACTTTTAAATGATTTTGGCAAACGAATACTATCTCTTTTTCGAGAGAGGTAGGTGGTCCTGAAAAGGACCGTTGGGTGTTTGTTTTTTACAACAAACCAGAAACGGGAAGTAATGAGCTTTAGCTGCCTTAACCCTTTGCCACGGCCTAAGGCCTACTTCTGGACCAGCTCCTGTCGATGATTTGGTAGAAATCACTAGGATGGGTATCTCAGGCATAGTAGGTGTGTGAACAGGGTTGGGCTGTTTGGCTCGGGAAGGTCGTTTTCTCTTGGGTCGTAATAAAGAAGTCTGATACATTTGTTTCAGACTCCTTAACTCTACCAAAATGTCCAAGAGTACCGTCACCGTTTGACTTTCACCGTCCTCTTTTTCTCCTAGACCTTGTTTCTTCTGTGCTTCTTCTTCTGTCGTTTTCTTCTTGCCTCTTCTTCTTCTCGCTGTTGCTGTTGAAGGAGAAAAGCTTGTTCTGCTTCTTTCTGCTGTTCCAAAAATATTCCCAATTCTTCTTTATGTCTCTGTTCAAAATCCTTGACGTGCGGTAAAGAAGGAGAAGGTGAGGAAGGTCCGGGTACCGGAACAAATTCTTGCGAAGAAGAGAGAAAATCCACTAAATCCCAATTAAAGTCGTTCTCTTCTGGAAGTGGGATCGTGTTTGCTTTGGTAGCCGCTGCGATGTCATCACTTCTCGTCGCCACAACCGGTGCACCCCAATTCATCGTCTTCTTAGTTTCCGTCATGTTCTAACAATGTCGCATCGATTTACTGCGCACAGACGCTAGCGCACCAATATAGGGAATGTGACGTCACAGGTAGCTCTCTTCGGATTGGAAGACAGACTCCGCCCTGTGACTGAATTTTGCAACGCGTGTTAGGATTGGTGAAAATCCTTTCGATCCGCTCTTCCACTATAAATAACCACGGTTCACTTCATTCCCTTCACTTGTTCTCGTCACAAGATGTGGACTAACGTAGAATCGTCTACCCTCCTATCGTCGATGCTGTTCCACCCGGACTATCCCATGTATGTCAAATCATCATGGACTATCACCCAGATCACCGAGACTGCCCTTTGGAAACGAAGGATCTATGTGGCGAGACTAGGCTCTCTGAAGAAAGTCTTAATCTACTGTCCAAAGGTCAGACGAAGTTTGAGGAAGAGAAGAAGATCCGTGAGACGCCCTCTATGTTAACTGAATAGTGTTAACAAAAAACCCAAAGACCCTTTTCAGGGCCACTCCTATGTGTCGAAAAGATTTGCTCTCTTGCCATATTTGTGTCTTTGTTTATTTGTTTGTTTATGTCTATCCAGTGATATATCCCGCCCGCCCCGCCAGGCGATGTTTATGTTTTTTGTAGGAACGGTACGGATTCCCTCCCAGCCAAGCGTTATATAAACTTATATGTCCCGCCCCGCCAAGCGTTATAGCTTTTTTCCCCGCTGTCACTGTTTGGCCCGATTAAGGTCAGCCACTTGCATCATTGTTGCCAATGTCCAGTAACATGACGTCATCCCACCTGTTCCATTCCTATTGTTCCTTATACACTCCCAACCTATGTTCAAATTTCCCTTGTCCCTATAGTGGCCCAATATTCCCATGTTAAATTCCCATTGTCCCTATAGTGGCCCAATATTCCCCATGTTAAATTCCCATTGTCATTATTTTTTATATACCCCTTTTTAACATTATGTCCCCATTGTCCCTAATGTGTCCCAATTCACTACCAAGGAAATTTCGGCATTCGTGACTTCAGATGGACTTTATCAATATAAAGTGATGCCGTTTGGGATGCCAGGTTCGTCAAGTACTTTTCAACGTTTAATGAACATGATTACATGTGGTCTAGATAATTATGATGCTTACATTCATGATATCATCATCTATAATGACACCTGGAAAGCACGTTCAGCGACAATTCGGAAATTCTTTGATAGAGTCACTGATGCAAGTTTGACAATTAATTTATCCAAAAGTGAATTTTGCCGTGCTTGTGTAACACTTCTAGGACATATTGTGGGACATGGACAAGTTAAACCTATATATGCTAAGGTCAAGGCTATCTCTGAATTCTCTGCGCCTATCAGTAAAAGGTAACTGATGCGATTCTAGGGTATGGCTGGATACTATCGGAAATTCTGTTCCAATTTTTCCATAATTGCTGAACCCCTGACAAATTTATTGAGCAAGAAAACCAAGTTTCTTGGTCTAAAAATGTCAGGAGGCTTTTGATGAGTTAAAAGCCATACTTAAGAGTGCACAAGTTCTTACAGCTCCAAATTTCAATCAATCATTTAAACTGTCTGTTGATGCAAGTAATGTTGGGGTTGGAGCGGTATTGATTCAAGAAGATAAAAATGGTGTTGATCATCCAATGTGCTATTTTTCAAAGAAATTAACTAAGCACCAGAGAAATTATTCCACAATCGAGAAGGAATATTTGGCTTTGATATTGGCGTTACAACACTTTGAAGTTTACATTAATTCAGCTCCTTCTCCGATTATTGTGTTTAGTGATCACAACCCCCTTACTTTCATCGGCACGGTGAAAAACAAAAATCAGAGATTATTAAGGTTGAGTTTGTTGTTACAGGAATATAATATTGACATCAGGCACATCAAGGGAAAAGACAATTTAATAGCAGATGAATTTCACGTGTATAGAAATGTATTGTTTCATGTATAATTTGTGTCATTCATAAGATTTCATCTTATGTTACTTTTACCACATGCATATTTGACCTATAGTAAAAAGAAAGCGTTATTGTATAAATCTTTCGTTTTCTTTATTGGGGGAAGTGTTATGTATAATTCATTTAATTGTTTGTCTGTTAGTTTTAATTTTTTTTTTATCTCATTACATGTTATTGTAATGTAACATTGTTTGCTGGACTTGACCTTGTCCAAAACTGAATTCATTTCTGCTTGACCTGATTGACTTTATTTGTGTTTTTTAGTTCATTTATGTAAACAACTAATGATAGCTTCATTATTATCTATGTGTATAGCTTATTATCAGGATTATTATTCAATTAAGCAAGAAGGAGTCAGTATGTTGATCAGGGTCAGGGTTTTTGAGATTCCTAAGTGAATTTTATAGGATATTGTGCTGTAAATAAACAAGGCTCATTAGATCATTCCAGAAGGTTATTTTCCATTAGGTTATGGTTGTCTCTAGAAAATGTTAATTGTGACCTGAGGTCAAGCAGAAAACTATATTATCTTGTGAATGTGAGGATTTTACCAGTCGTGCTTTAACATCTAGCACTTTAAGTTGTATCATGTTGTGACCAGTTTGGGCTGAATTTTATTTTCTTCAAATTATTGAATTCAAGTGATTATTTTCTCTGGAAATACAAACGTGCTCTGACAAAATTCTTGGATAAAACATTAATTGGATTTTATACTGAATTCAAAGCTGGAATAATATTTCTGTGATTCAACAAGAGACTGTTCACACATAAGTACTTCGTAGGCTATAACAGACACATTATCGCCTTCAATTTTTGATCTCTTCGGGACTTGAACTGAGTTTTATTCAGGACTTTTTATTACTAGGACTTGTGTCTTTAATTCTTGGATTATTTTTGGATTTAATTCGGAATACCGTAAGTTCTTTTTATCTCATTTTTCACTTTGTATTCTAGGGAAATAAATTATTTGTTACATTTTAGAAAGCTTGTTGTCTTCACTCTTTTCTGCTACTTATTTTAAGAGCATAGACTCGTAACAGTACGTAGGCGGTCACTTGAGGGAAGCGACGGCGCTTTCCAGGCCAACATATAATCACTGTGTGCACGGTGAAGTTCGTCTGGGTGCTCCAGGTTATCCTCGAAGTACCCGATGTCGCTGTTGCTGTCGTATTCGTGTACTTGTTTGTGAAAGACCAACTGTGAGTGATCGATTTTTAGCATCTAAGTACATGATATAACTGTGTGATTTCTTCTGATTGTATCCATCCACAGCCGGGTTATTTGCGGGAACTAACGACAGTTCGCCAGTGAAAACCAACCACTGGTACCATGTTTGACGAGTAAATATTTATCAGTCAGCAGTTCCAATGTAATTCCCGTCCAGCTTGTACAAGCGAAAGGCAGTATCGAGAATCGGCTGAAAGACATCCGCAAACGGCAGCACGTCGGTGCGTAGGTACAGGTTATGGTAGTCACCGGGATTACAACAGCCAAACTCGGAATAGACATTGTTCGCGTGCGCGTAGTCGTCGTCGGAAATGAAGAGACGGTATCAATAGGTGGCATCCGAGTTCCAGAGAACCTCTTCGCGTCACTCATTTACTTGTACGGGATGATTCCTTTGTTGCTGGATCCATTTCGTGGTAACCTCGAGCGTTTCAAAAAACACATTAATTGAATTCTTGCCGTGGTATAAAATTGGCAACTCAGTCGCTCCGTCCAACTTATAATAACGTAATTCAATCCGCAAGGGACTTTTCAGCAAGTTGCGTCGTATTTCATTGGACAGCAACCACAAGCATTTAGAGTTCGCGTAAATGACATACGGGACTTTATCATCCCTTGCATCGCATTCAATTTCACAATATTCTTGCCGGGTTCCGGCATGATCGTATGTTGCAGCTTTTAGCTGACTCCCCTGCAGAAGAAGCTTTGACCGGTAGGCAACTGTTAGGTGGTAAATACATGCAGACAGCTTGGACACGGTAACCTTTTCCTCTTGTGAGTGTTCGGTCGGCAAAATAACAGGGAAATGTTTTTACCTAAACATAGTGGTGCAGCACCTCTAGACCATCAATGTCACTCAGCAACAGTAGATCAATCTCAGTCCATCCCTATGAATCTTTGAATTATACATGTGGGGATAGTTCCTGAGGATGAAAGTTTTTGTCCCAAGCGAATGCATTGACGGCGGTATCAGTTTTGGGTTCTTCATGCTCTTCGAATATGGCATCAGAGGCCTTTACAGGAAATTCTGTTACAGAATTTTATTGCATCCAGGTATTGTTGGTATTTTCGAGATTGATCCGTATTATCACGCTTGCAATCCAACGCGAAAAGCAACCCCCATGCAAGACACCGGGTGTCATCTTTTTTCACGTTTATCGACGACCACGGATGAATTTGATGTTGGAATTTACTCGATCCACGGAAAGGCCTGGACAGGGAAACATCAACGTGCATTTCCGCGCATCTGCACAGAGTCCATACGGAAGCTTCTCTGGTGTAAGTGTCAAAATTCTCGAAGATCAATGCAAAATCTTTATCGCTTTCATCATTAATGGCTTGGATGACTTTGCGGTTCATGATCCTGCGAGTAACCAAGTGTTCGCGCATGCTTTTATAACCATCGTCAAAATCGTCGGGAAGTGATATTGTTTATCTTGCACACGGAGGTGCCCTCTTGTTGAAATGTTAATACGATTTTCAGACTCATCTTCGAGTTTCACAGCTTAATGAAGTTGTTTTTGTTTTTTTAATTATAAAATCCTTATTTTTTGTTGCTTTATCAGGTAATGAAGGTTTGTAAAACTATTTTTATCTTATCCGCAACCACAATACCAGTACATGACGCAGCTCGTGTGATTTACAGTGTTAGTAATGGAATGTTCGACCGCAATGATTTCCGAGGCGTACGCCTTTGCATCGATTGTGTCCTAGTGCTATCAGAATTGTGATATATACACGATGATTGTGTTATTCAATGGAAATACTCATCAATGTTCTCGATGGATGATGTGCTTATTTTCATGCGTATACTGTCCATTTTATCATATGGATTATAGGGTTGCAGAGTACACTGCATGCGATAGTATTTGAATTTACGACTATCCACTGTGGTAGTTTCCAAACTCGGGCAGTCTACTAAGGCGTATCAATCGAGGATTGACGTCAAATAACTTTTCCTGCTCGCACAGAATTTTCTTGTACCTGGCACTGGATCAAATCAATGCACTCTGACCAGTAGAAAGTATTATACCAACTCGTAAATACAGCCCCCCACTCCCCGTACTGTGACATCCAAAGATTTCACGTTTTGCACTGATCATATGTTGACTCCATAGTTTCGGTGTCTTTCCATGTGAATCTTTGATAGAAATATTGACATTAAATCTGCCGCTCATAATCAGCAGTTTTTAGAAATTTCTGCTCCCTTTGTATAAATGCCGCTTGGGTTTCCATATAATATACACTAAATGCATCTCTGTAAAACAAATTGTGCCTTGACCACCTTTGTTACCTTCTTCGTCTCCGCTTTCTTCGTCGCCTTTGTTAAATATTTCACTACCTTCGCTGGGTGTGTCACTATCTTCAAGGTCGTCAGTAGTGACTCGCACCGAAGTCTCAATTAAAGTCAGCGATTTTAAGTTGTTTTGAACGATATCATGCAATGATTGTTCACGATATCATGCAATGTTTTGAACGATATCATGCAATGATTGTTTACGATATCATGCAATGTTTTGAACGATATCATGCAATTATTATTCACGCTTTTTGTTGTATTTTTCGCTTAGTTTCCATCGATCTTGCGCCAACACGATTCCTAACCTGGTTAACTTATCTGAAAAAAATTATACAGCATTTTTAAAAGTCGATATGATGCATTCAAGCTTACAATCGAATAGGTCCTTTCTATGATGTTAGAAATACACTTTTTTGTGGGTAACTTAATTTCTGCATAAGCTACGTGTATGTTTTCTTTTATAATAATGTACGGTCAATCAGTGTTACTTTTGACATCAGATAATACACTCGGATGGTTTAACATAATATTCTCACATAGAAGGAAACAGTCGCTTCTCGGGTTGGTCTTGTAGTCAGTATTTCTTTGAGATTTACAGGCATAATTGCTATCTTAAGTTGTCGCATCCTAGTTTTTCCCAATCAACAGATGTGTAATAACTAGCATTTATTGCCCTAATTTTTCGCAATCAACAGATGTGTAATAACCAGCATTTATTTCCCTAATTTTTCCCAATCAACAGATGTGTAATAACCAGCATTTATTGCCCTAATTTTTCGCAATCAACAGATGTGTAATAACCAGCATTTATTACCCTAATTTTTCCCAGTCAACAGATGTGTAATAACCAGCATTTATTACACTACTTCTCAAAGAATTATGTGTAGTTGGTAGGTAACACTGGTCGACACTTTTTTAGAAGTCGTCTGCTTCAGAGATAAAATGTGTTGTTTATTATGGATTTTGATGTCCTGAATTCAAATATGACAATTAAAACAACTGATTGGCTTCTGTTTCCAAGATATTTAAGTTTTAGATTTTACTTCTATGTATATTGTGTAGATAGTATAGTTTTAATCATAAATTGTAAACCTATGTCTTTTCATGTGTTTATGTTGGCTTTACACGATAATATTTCGCATGTCCTGTTTATGAACACTTAAAAAAAAAACAGCAAAAGGGTTATATAAATAAAATTTATTATGAAACAAAAGGCAAAAAACACTATTATGTATATATAAGTACATAATTTACTCCTTATTCAGTGTCTACTCGGCGCTTCTTAGCTTGTCTCTTGTATTCATTAAAAATGGAGCATCTCTTGTCACTGTCCAGCAATAGCCTGCAAGCATCGATGGGCTCCATTTGACATGATAGCGTTTCTCAATTGCTGCAATGTCCTGGTGGAAAAGAATCTAGACGATAGTGCAAAAAATGTATATTTAGTGACATGTTGCAACCAAGGTTTTTGTATCCCATGAGGAGGTTTTTCACCAACTCCCTGTAGTCGTCTGCCTTGTTGTTTTTGAGAAAATTTGTTGCCATGGAGGTACTTGAAAGCTGCTTCTGTTTTGTCCATGGCCTTGACAAAGTTCTTCATCAGATCCAGCTTGATGTGCAAGGGTGGTAACGAAATCTTCAAGAAGTGGTGGATGCTGAATATTTTTTAGATTCTAGTAATAGGCGCGGGGAAGGGGAGAGGTTTCATATTGAAGACTGCATTAACTGGAATTTGAATTCGGAATAGTTCAAACTTAAAATCACAAGAAAAATCAGTCCGGACCAAAAAGGTATTAAAGACTTTAAGTTTTGTGATTTCCCCATTGTCAAGACATTGAGGGGGAACATATCAAATCTCACATTATCCATTCAAGGTCAAAGTTTTCAATTAGTGTATCACACAATAGGAGATGAAAATGTATGTGTGTGCATATGCAAACGCGATTTAACGAGTAAACATTTATTCTTAAACATAACTTTTAATTCATTAGTTTGATTTCAATAAGTCATGGATAGATTTATTCACAGCTGCTAAACTGTAAACGTGTCAAATAACTGTTTCTACAATAATTTATTTCGTCCAAGAATCTTTACTTAGATAAGGCCATGACCACTCTAAGAGGAAATATGTACATATTGAAGAAACAAATGTAATTCGTTCCCGGTTATCAATCAATTCATGTTTCATTTCTTATGGACCAAGTATTTACTTGGGGGTGGGGGAGTTGCTCTCTAGCTGAGGTATTTGTTCTTCAACCTCAAGATAATTAATTTTTTTTTCAACCAATATAATCTATATAATATATAATTAATTAAAATAAATATAACATATTGATGATTTTGTTTTTCTTTGCCTGTATAAATACTGGATAAATATGATCGTGCGGTAAAATTCGCGATATTTTAAAGAGATGAAACGAGATATCCTGTTTTTACGCAGGAAAAGAATTATCTGCTTATTATCATGCACTTGAATCGAAGCTTAGAAAATTAGAAACTGATTTTACAGTACACCACCACACTCTACCCGACCCCTTTTCGTACAATCAGCTGATTTTCATTTGCCAATAATGTAGCTATCTGCGACTTAAGACAGCGATAAGATTATGATGACCAGTCTCTTGAGGTCAATTATATTTGTGACAGACCGCTCTGGTGGTCTAGTGGTTAGAGCGTCCGCTACGAGTGCGGGAGGTCGCAGGTTCAAACCCCGGCGAGTCATACCAAAGACTTATGAAAATGGTACTAACTGCTGCATCTGTAGGCTCTCGGAGTCTTCAATATGTATATGAGTTGATGAAGATGAACTTTATAAATGTTGTAATCGTGTCCATTACTCCACTAATTTCATTAATATAGCATTTATTTGTTCTGGATACACGAGAGAGAGAGAGAGAGAGAGAGAGAGAGAGAGAGAGAGAGAGAGAGAGAGCGTGTAATTATTATATTATACACATACTTGATTCATTATTTATTCTCTTTTTTATTTTGGACGGAAACAAATTTTTATTTTTTATTTGCACATTCGTATTTGCGTCCTCAGAAATTCGGACCACAGCAGTGCAAAATTGATTGCAACAATGATGTTATAATGACATCGAGAAAAATCTACACAACCTACCGTCTGTAGTTAGAATACTTGATATGGTAAAATATTTTAATTGTACAAACAATACCCTATAACTATGAAACGTCTTATAACAATTAACAATATAAAAAAAACATGAAAAAATACATACACCAATTACATCAATAGGTTTGTACTAATTACACCAATTAGTATTGTAAATAAATACACCAATTAATATTGTACTGTTTACATCAATTAGTTTAGCTCTATTTAGAGGAGAAAAGTATGGTTTCATTGTATGGAAAAGAAAATCACAACATTACTTCTCTCTTTCTAATCGAATACTATTGTATACAAATGGATAACACTGTAAGAATGAAAGAAAATTCATGTATGCAATCGGTGAAAAGCAATTTGATGGGCTGGTGAGATGAGGTGACGTAATGAAAAGGCGACGTCATTTTTGCGTAAATATGGACAGATTCAATGGCTGATTGAGAGATGCCAAATGTATTGACGTTTGGTTACTAGAGGATCTCTAGCAGCCGAATTAACCGTAAGAAATTTGCTACTTCAATCTGTTATGCACTTCAGCTAGCCAATACGTTTGAGCATACAATAAAAAAAAAAAAAAATTTGCTTGTTCCGATTGAATAACAGATATATTTCAATTCTTGGTTGACAAACTGTAGCATTTTCGTGCAATCGATGAAATGTGTTCGTTATTCACTCGATACATGCAGATAATTCTGAGATAGAGAGAAATGCCTTCTTAGCTGAGCTTCCACAAATTTTAATCAAAGCGCGTTCTATGGGTAACAGTGAAGCATTTCATCAGGCTCATATATGGCGATAATTGTTGCTGTTGTTGTAGGATTTAACGCCATTTTTCAGCACAAGAAAGGTTATACATGGCGGCCAGTATAAACTGATGGAGGAAGAACCCTGGAAAACCCTGGGAAGAACCAACGACCCACGAGAAGCTACTGGCAAGCTTTCTCACGTATCCACGTTAGCCGAGCCTGGGACTCGAACCCACGCAGACAGAGGTGAGACGGCAGTGATCCGGAACGGTGAGCGCTTTAGACCACTCGGCCACCCCGGGCCCCTATGGCGGTAATTGCATCGAGTCATGCTAGAATCTGGCTGGAGGAGACTACATAATGAGTCGGCAGATTATAAACCTGCACTTTTTTCTTTCTTTTTTTCCCCCTAAGATGTTATTTTTTCGGGTTATTTTGTGAACAGAAAAACACATCTGATGCGATTGTCCGAGTTTGTTTCTATATCGAATTGGACCCAGGTACTGGTTCTGGTATCACACACTAAACGCTGCTGTTTTCTACCAGTCTGTGCAGACTGTGCGTCACATTCAGTATGAAAATTTATGTCATTTACATAAGTCTGGCGAACCGTTATACAATTTGACTCGGCAGATTAGTCACGACATTACTTGTCAAGATAGGTCACGAAGCAGTCATTATCTGGATTTCTAATAACAAAATTGTGTCCTGAAATTGTTTTCATTTTTGTTATTATTTCGCAATATCACATGCTTACAAATTCACGGTTTTCATAAAGGAAAAAAAAAAAAAAATTGGTGTGGTGTACAGTTGTCATAACCAGATCTCGGGGATATATGTTCTCGGCTTGAGAGTGTTCAAGCCTTTTAACGAAATTTACGCATATCACTACAGTCACATATGAGGTTGATTTCGGTCACAGCAGAAAAATCTTAGGCATTGTAAATGATAGGTTCAGTGTCAATAGAGGAGTAAGTCGATTGTCTAACTTTTCATTATGGGAATTACGTTACGCGTAACACACAACACACAACACACAACACAAGTACATAGTAATATGCACAAGATACCTTACAATATATTCACAGACAATGCACAATAGACACGAGACACGTGACGCGACAACTTATATCGGCATATATTTGCTTTCAAGAACGAAACTGGTTTCAGTACAACTCTCTCTCTCTCTCTCTCTCTCTCTCTCTCTCTCTCTCACAACCACTCACACGCCTAGCTAGTATACTCCAAGTTAAGATTTACACCAAATTTATTATCTAACAAAATGCGCAGAAAATTTCTGAATACACCCAAAACAACTCATTTTTCTAAAAGTTGTCTTTAAGACTATTCGTGACAAGAATAGTCTGAAGCTGGCATAAGTTTTGAGGTGGTATTGAAGAATTGTTAATGTACGTGTATTTCAACTGTTAATGTACGTTTATTTCAGTTGTTAATGTACGTTTGTTTCAGTTGTTAATCCACGTGTATTTCAAGGAGGTGTTGTCCAGATTATAAAACGTATCCCATATTTTCAGTTTCATAATATCTATATTTGATCAAGCTTTACCTAACTGCTCAGCAGTGCATAGGTAGTTGTGAGTTTTAATGGTACTTTTAACACGATAGTAATAATTCCCACCCAGGCCAGCCCAGTAGGTTACCCATTAGCAGTAACGGCCTTAGCAAACGCGGGGCCCGATTTGGATCATTTTGGCGGGGTCCCCTGGATTTACGTGCTTGTCCCCCCCCCCCCCGTGAGCACGGCATTTGGAAATAAAGTTTTAAACAAGTTTTATATGATATTTAGCTTAACATATTCTTCCGTCGCTTTAAAATTATGTTCTCTCTACAGATATATTTTTAAAAATGACTAACGCGTGGTGCCCCTGCGAGTGCGGGGCCCGATTGGGCCAAATCGGTCCAATCGGCCTAAGACCGACCCTGCCCCTATGTGTCATTTTGTAAAGTGAATAAACTTTCATGTTCTTGGCATGATGCAGCCATGAATGTATTCAATGTGTCGTTAAGCCAACTAACAACAGTAAGTAACAACTCAGGTAAAAACTAGTTCCAAATATTCGAATAAGTTAAGTATAAAATGTCCAATGGTTGCAGATAAGTTTTCGGTGTTATATATGTTGTGTTTCCGATCAATGTAGAAAACTTGTAATAAATTAATCCTGAAGAACAAATATCAAAACAGTTTTTAAAAATGTTTCTAAAAAGTCGTCCTCTAGGACAAAAGCAATTTTAAAGTATTATCTTGCAAATGTGATGTGCCTTGCCCAAGGACTTTCCTTTGCTGCTTTACGGCACAGAAACAGAAGTAAATTATTTAGTGCCAAGGCAATTTAAGCAAAGTGCCGTGCCCAAGGACACACCGTGGTACATTAGCTGACCCCACACCAGATTTAAGAGCGTATTTGACCTATCAAATACCTCCAATTCTATGGCATATGCAGAAACGGCCCTAGGATGTTCGGGGCCAAAGGCAGCAAGCGATGAGCGGGTCCCCAAGCAAACAAAAAAATTGCATTGCGGAGTTGATTTCCGTCAGCAGCACGGGGCCCCTGAATGCGCGGGGCCCAAGGAGGTTGCCTCGTTCGTCTTGCCTAGGGCCGGGCCTGGGCACATGACATGAGTGCATCATAAGATGTTCGTACTAAGGTTACTCAGTGCACTAAGGTAAATGAGTGCAGAAGAATGAACATAGGAACAGCAGATCAGTAAATAAAGGTTCAGAGGATACTTTGTTTGGAAGCAAATTATTGACTCTTAAAGTCTCATCCCAGCTGCTTCCCTTGCTATCTAAGCAGTACCTACCCTGAGAAGGTATCTTGCAAAACATTTTCATTTTGAAAAAACCGTTAATAAATATTGTTTTAGCTGATAATAATTATATCTGTAAAGATACATAGTTTTGTATATTTAATATAAACAACCCATTTAAATTACAACTGATTTACAGCAATTTCTTTAAAATTATTTAAAACTTAGAACAATGATAGGTAGTGTCAGTGGCGTCACTAGGGGCTGCGAGGGATGCGGACCACACTGGGTGACACCATCAGAGAGGGTGACACCAAAATGACTGTCTATAAAATATTTGAATCTTTGTGCAGGAAGGGGGTCCATGGAGGTGACACTATGAGTTACCGCACTGGGTGACACCACCAACCCTAGTGACGCCACTGAGTAGTGTAAGATTTCATGCACCTTAACAGGCCATACAGGTTTCATGCACCCTAACAAGCCATACAATTTAATTCTTTCAAAAGTACAAGCCAAATCGAAAATGAATATGCTTATTTGACTTGAACGATAAGTACGGACTCAGAAAAAATGCATACTGCAATATTTTTAATTTTGAATCTGAGCTTAAAAGTTTAGTTCACTATTACAACCGGTTGTCCATACTTAAGAAGCTGCCAAAATCACGGACAACCCATTCTAATAATATTAACCATGTGCTCAATGTAGGTAAATCCGTCCCATGGTTAGGGCTAGCACAGTAGTCCATTGCACATAATGACCGGTTAACTCTGGATAGAAGTCAGTCATATCTTGTCTTTATGTTACTATGTCTTTCGGTCAGAACCCATGTGCTTAATTCCTTCAAAGTGGGGGTCCCCGGTGTCGGAGGGGTCTGAGGTTCTCACATTAACAGATCGCTTACATCTAAAATCTGCCCGTGTGAGTTCAAGTCTCGGCTCGACCAACGCAGGTACGTGAGAAAGTTTGCTTCCTGTGGTCTTCCCAGGTTCATCCTTCACCAAAAGGTCCCGTCGCCTTGCATAACCTATCATGTGCTGGAAAATGGCGCTAAGCCCCAACAAAACCAAAGCAATCCTTGAAAGTGATTGACTTTGCGCTAGTACAGTAGCGGGCAAAACTTTAAACATACCTTGAAAAAAATTAGGAAGAAATTATTCAGGAATTCGTCCAAAGATAACAAAACAAAAAAGTGATCCCACAAATCCTCTTGAGATTAAAAGTTTGAAGAAAATTGAATTTTATAAGCCCTTACTGGACAACCAAAACGCCTTACTGGCAAGGGAGGTCACTTATACAATACAGAATAGTAAATTTCCATTTTGTAAAATGATACATGTCACAAACATAGTAGGTGATATTAGGAATTTAGAAAAGGGCGTTTTAGCACAAAAAGTGCAAAACTCGCTTTATTAACATGGCCATCTTTAGCTACGATCATGTAGAAATCACGATTTTTCCCCCATAAATTCTGATCTATTTACACTGCAATAGTTAAATAGCACAACCGACTGAACATTTCCTACAATAAAATACCAACAAAGAAGAGATTAAGTTACATACATATATGGGTATTTACATAAGTGCATATATTGAAAATATTCTTTGGAAACCATGTAAAGATGTAATAAACTGATATATAATGTTCGATCAAAATGCGTTCATAATCTAAAATTTTTCGTTATCAAACAGCGAAACGAAACAATTAAAATAGTAGATGACTTTCAATGTAATTCTTAATCTGATATAACACTGCCTTAAAATGAAAGCTTATGATTAAAAACAATCATCATCATCATCATCATCATCATCATCAAACTGATTATAGCGCGCTCTCTCTTTTTCTTTCAGCAGGATTATAGAAACGTTTAGTGTTAATGAACTCCAAGCCTTTTTATGTCAAGTTATTAACAAAAGTCTTTATTGAAAACAATGTTTACTTGTTTTGATCATATATAATTACAATAAGGGGAATTGTATAGCGACCGTTTTTCTTAACGTAAAAGACACATTGTTGTTGAATCTTTGATTCCAGGTAATAAAAAAGTAACGTTGTTAATAGCCAACATCCGTATCCATGGAGAAGCGTGGAGGAGGAGGAAGTACAAAGAATCTAATAAATGAACATACTACGTAAGCGGCAATTCTCAATTCTTTTGCATGTTTTCACAGTCAAGTTATTCCAAAGGCAGCGAAGTCTCTTAACATCATGATATAAATACTTGCCATATTGTAATAAAATAAATAAATAATAATACAATAAAATATTAAATCTCCAATCAATTATATTGCTACCTATTTTCACTTGTGTTCTATTTATTTTCAATAAGTTCACAGAAGGCATGAAAATAAATAGCGTAACATTCAAAGAAATTAAAAATGAGCTGTAACATATTCCCAATAATTTAATTCCCGCTAAAGAAATGTTGAATCGGGGCAACCACAGAATCTTATAGTAATTAAAGAAAAGCCATTCTTTGGTATAATAGAAAGCTGTAGTTTCATTAATTCCCCTGTTAAAAGAAACTCGTTAAGTAAACAAGATTTCTGTGGAATATTATGTCTCGCCTGCTCCGCCGATAGATATTCTAAATACACAACAATGTCGTTAGGCATTCCAAAGGCTGGTGTGACCTTCTATTGCTCGTGGTACACCTATCGAATTTGACGACTATATATGCAACAGTGTCATAGAAACTGAGCAAAATGGCAAAAGTTTAACGTTGATGCCAAACCTAAGCCAACAAAAATGGAAAAGTCATGCCTATGTCTCGGTGAAAATGGTAGCATCTTTAAGGTTTGTTTTTAAAGCCTTTGGAACAACAGGAAGGATAAATCTGTAAAAGTAACACTTTGAATAGGCCATGAAAACATCTACTAACACTAAGAGAAGAATGAAGGTACACACACATTTAGGCTGAAATATAGATAAGAACAGAAAATGTTTAAAATAAAAACAGCTCTCAAACATAAATGAAGCATAAAAAACTATGATGGACAAAAACTTACCGAGCTTGTTCTTTACCAGATTATACTCGATGAGTCAGAAATTATTTTGAAGCCTCTAAAAACGATAATTTCTATTTAACAATATGCACTTGCATTAGGCCAGAGTCTGGGCCTGCTTTCCCTACATTTTATCTAAACATTAACCTCTGTTTAACAGTCAGAACCTTTTCCATGCCTAAATAGCTACCTCGATTCAGTGGCTGCTTCAAAAGAGGCCGCAGTGTATTACTTTTTGGATACAAGAAGTGCAGCTGTTACTATAATGTGTCACACACTTGACAATCACGAATCTTGTCTTGCACAATTTAGTGTCAACAGTATATGATTCTAAAGATTTATTGTTTGAAATGTATATAAGGAATACATTAAAATCGCCGCCATGACTTACATGCAAACACCTTCCAAGAAAGTGTGATTCCCTTTTGCCACCAAAACCCCACAAAATAACTCTCTGTATACCACACCGAAACGAGAGAGAGAGAGAGAGAGAGAGAGAGAGAGAGAGAGAGAGAGATCATTCTGGTTCTTCTGGATATATCTGTGTCTGAACATTTAAGAAATGTTTACACTAGAGCTTTTTAGAAATGCAACATGTAACTGAACATTACCTTAATTATTTCTACTGAAAAGAACCTAGACGTACTGGGATATCATCTGAACCGACGGAAAATAAAAGCACAAAACAAAACAGCAAGCCACACCAAAATAAATTATATCGAGGCTTTGAACTAATTCAATTAGTAATAGTGTTGCAAAGTCAGAGCTGAAGAAATCAATATACTCTAGACATTTTTTAGAGTGGGCCAACGTGCCTAAAAGTCATAGAGTGGGCCAACGTGCCTAAAAGTCATAGAGTGGGCCAACGTGCCTAAAAGTCATAGAGTGGACCAACGTGCCTAAAAGTCATAGAGTGGGCCAACGTGCCTAAAAGTCATAGAGTGGGCCAACGTGCCTCATAGTTGTTGTTTCTGTGGCTTCGTTATTACGGTGATAATTTGCTGGCACACATGTACTATAAGATTTATAGAATGAAATTTCGTAGACCAAACAAAAATATTTCGAGATAGAAGATTGTTCACTGCTCTGACTTTGTGAACTCTAAAACTAAATAAAATGTGAAGAGACATAATGTGCCTACAAAACTGATCAATAGCTAGTAAGATACAAAATATATCAAATAAACAATCAAGGATCCTATGAAATCACGCATGCTCTGGACTTCTGCGCACCCCTAGCTTTTGCCACGAACCTGGCGACCTGTAAAGCGGTCCCAATTCCATGTTTGCTATTAACAACGTCCCCATTTGCAGTCCTAAACGACATCTGTTGTGCTGAATGTGTTTGTCTGCTGGGCAGATATTGAATGAACTCTTTGTTATCCTGGTAATCTGGGTCTCCGATGACTAGGACTGTCAAACTACCGTCTACGGCTCCAACAATAACCGAAAATCCATCTGGGGAGCATGACATGGCATTGATTTCTGCATGAGCCTTGTACAGGGCGATCATTTTCCCATCAGAGATCCTGAATACCCTAAGCGTCCGATGACCAGAGTGGTAGTATAACACATGTCGATCATTTGGGGTAAACATGACATCTATATTGAAGACACCTTCTGCCACTCGGGGTATAAGTATCTTAACAGTTTTCCCAGTTTTCAAGTCTAATAGTTCAAGTCCACCACGAGTGGGAGCATACAAACCTTGCTTACCCGTTTTCATGGCCATTCCGTTCCACCGCATTACCGACCTCACGAGAGTTTTTTTCTTCAGATCCAGGATATTTCCCTTTTCCTCATCAACAATGGCAACTTGGTGCGGATCATGAGGCATAGCTAGAACCTTAATTAGAGGTTTATAGTTGCTATATTTCAGCTGAAGATTGTACAAACATGTCCCAGCCTTTGCCTGGTATACCCCAAGAACGTCGCCACTTTTGTCCGTTGATGGAACAGCCAGCAAGAGACCATCAGTTGTTAAAGCCGCTTTCTTGAATTGATTCTTTAACCCAAATTCAAACTTGAAGACTTGCTCTCCCTCCGGAATGGAATAGCAAACGCAGGCACCCTTTTGACCAGGATTTTTTGAAAATGCAAGGAGTCTTGTGTCTGATTCATTCAACATGATTTGTTGTACATCACGCTGTGGGATCGTTTTTATAGCTGTTTCTTTTGATACCTCCCAAATGACGACGTTGGCTGTTTCTGCGGCGGCGACATAGAGTCCATCATACGTGATGAGTGCCTCTGTGACAACCGATGTGGTAACGGTTGTTCCGAAGGTTTTCTGAAGTTTTCCGCTCTCTAAGTTCCAAACACCTATACAGTTGCGACTTGTGGTCACTCCAAGAGGCACTTCTGTTGCTATGTCTATTGTTTCGATTGGCTTCTCTAATCTATCAATGGAGTGCACATCCTCCAGGATGTTATCAAAGTTCCAGACTTTGATCGTCTTGTCAATGGAGGAAGAAATTACTTTATTGCAACCGGCAGAAACTGATGTCAAGGCAACAATTCTACCAAAATGAGCATCAAGAACCTTAACCATGTTACCTTGTTTCACATCCCAAACATACAAATTCTTTCGCACTCCTGCTACAACAAAATGATTATTCTTTGTGAACACAATTAAATTTGTGAGTTGATTTTTTGTTGGAATGTTGCGAATTCCATGTGGAAGCTTGGGTTGCACAAGTGAGTCGGTTTTCAAATTCCAGAGCTTGTAACCGAGAAGGAAAGCAGCAACAAGGTAGTTTTCATCTTCTGAGAGAGTCAGAGAAAACACCTTGTCATGGTTATCACCCAGCGTCCTATCATATCGCCACGCGTCACCTTCTTTTCTGTACACAGCAACTGCATTATCACTAATTTCTATGCATGTGTACATGATCTTTTTGTCTTTGGTCAGTGCAATGGCACTGTGGAATTCAAACGGATCCGTACTTTCGTCCTGTACCTCTAGTGTCATTTCCGTGTCATCGTCCGTTCCACTTTTCACGATAAGGTATGTTTTTTCATCCTTGCCGAAATCCACCGCAAGTAATGGCTGTTTCAGTTCTGTGTACTGTTTAGATATGAACTGTCCATTGACAGTGTAGAGATAGTATTCCACATTCGACCATATGGCCACATGAGTATTATTTATAGTTGTTCCAGTGATGGGGGAATCTTTCACTGGCGGGCTGATGATTTGGAACTCGCCAGTCACAATATTCAAGACAACGACCTGATTGTTGTTGGTGTACCCCGCCGCGTATTTGTCATTTTCCGATATGACTAGATTTTGCATGATTCCCTCGATCCCAGGCACAACTGTTCGGAACACTTCCCCATTAGACAAATCCCAAATGATGAATTTGTTGGAAACAGTTACGAGATATTTTGCGTCAGAGGTTGTGCTGATCCCGAAGGGAGCAAACAGATGACCTTCTAGGGAATACTGCAAAGGTCCACCAGGCGTGTGTAGACAGTGATGGGCCGGAACGAGTGCACAGTGAGCGAGTCCATCTGTATCACACTGCTGTATCAGGCTCCTAATGTTCTCGTTGTGAGTGTAGTAAGGTAATAATCGTCCAATAATCTGTGGTCCAATCATGCTTGGGTAATGACTGAGAATCGAGCTGGACAATCGAATTGCATCGGCAATCAGTTTAACATCTTTTTGATAGACATGCTCCAGAAGATCTTCAAAGTCTGATAACGTAGCTTGAAGAGGCATGCAACTCAATTTTGCTTGTAACCAGTTATAATTGAATATAACTTTGGAATAGAGTTCTTCATACCGATGTGATCGAATCAGATGATATGGCATTTCGTTTAGCTTTCTGAGATTATATCGAATTACCTTTCCGTTCTCATCCGTGAACACAAGGGGTTGTAGCGGGACTTTCCTGTCACATTCGCCTCCTCTTTCTTCAAGACGAAACATTTTTCTTTGAGCATCAGTATACTCAAACGGTTTTGGGTTCCCACCTCCCCAAATCCCAAGAAAGTAATCGGCTATCATTGAATGCGTTTCACTGACGAAGTTCAGGTTTTTGAAGTAGCGTTCAGTGGCAGCGTCAATAAACTGTCGATGATACCAACCAATAACACTGACGCCATCTGCCTCTCTTTCGCTGAGGTAGGAAGGAAGATCTGCCCTTATTCTGGTCCAGAGTAGGGGTGGAATTCTCCGCACTGGAGGCAAATGGTACTGGTACACATCATTCAGCACTTTTTCATCTAACGAAAGCAGATCCTCCAGTTCTGCCTCGGAGACACCACTTTTAGCCGCTGTGATAATACCAAGTGCATGAAACACGAGCGTCTTGCCGTGTTGAATTTCTATCCTTTCGTATAGTTTCATGATGCTGTCATGGATCGTGAATGCCAAAGTTGTATTTGGTGGTTTGGTGTAGGACTTCCATCTACATATCTCATCAAATACGAGCTTGACGAACAGAGGTAGATTGCACTTTGTTAAGGCTTCATTCACCAGTTCCCACTGACTTTCAGTAACCGTCCTTTTCTTATCTTTTAACCAGAATTTCAAAATAGTTCCACTCAGATTTTCTCCCAAAGGTAACACCTGTACATAATTTTCATCCCCCTCTATCATAAGTCGCAAAGTCGCGAGTATGTTGTAATAGTTAGGCAGAGTGGATACAATTACGTGTACATGAGGTGGCAGTTTTGTTGGTAACCAAGCCAACTGGTGAGCGCCATCTGCACCAGACAACTGATCAAGAGAATCTAGGATAAGGATTAGAGGGCGTTCTTCTGTTGCACATGTAATTAATTTCTTAAAGTGTTGAATCAAAGGAGATAGTTCGTCCGGTATGTCCTCCAAAGATTGTTCATAGACCACAGAAAGCTGATTGCACAAACTTATCAAGAGTGGAATGATAGTCGAGCTGTTTGGGGTTGTTCCTAGAAATCGTAGGACCATGCACGGCTTCTTATCAGCAGGAAACCATGATTGTACCTGAAAATATAAACAACAAAAGAAGTATATAATTCTGAAAATTGAGAGGGAGAGTTGTCTTATGGTAAGTACCGGGGGCTCAGAAACAGGAGGTCATATGATCTACTTTTACTCCAAATAATGATGTTGTGCCTTTGAGTTAAGCACTGTACCTAGCTTGCTAAATTCCACCCAGCTGCAAGTGCAAAGCGACATTTACTGGTAGGGTGTGGATGGGTAAGTGTCTGTCTATGATTGGGGGTGGGGGTGGGTAGGGGTCAACCTGTGATTGGCTGCCATCGCATTTAAGGGGAGTTATTTGATCTAAGAGGTAATAAGATTGAACAGTCATGGATGCTTATTCCCAACCTCAAAGATTCACGGAGACTGTCTGGTAAACATCTTCGTAGTCTACTTTGCCTATGCTTTATTCCCATCCCCAATAGTTCCATACACCAGACCGTAACGACTCTTTGTTAGGCAAATTAGAGTTGTACAAAAAGCTGACGTTCCGTACGCCAATACTGATGATTACTTCGAGTTAGCACCAAGTCGATTTTTGAAGGTTTTACGACACAAGTCGATCTGGAAGGTTTCTCGACGGTACTTAATTACTTCTAGGTTGCATCAAGTCGAGTTAGGACGGTTCCCGACAGGCAAGTAATTACTTCTAGGTGGCACCAAGTCAATTTCGGAAGGGTTCACAACAGTAATTTATTACTTCTAGTTAGCTCCAAGTCGATTTGGGAGAGTTTCGGGACAGTAATTGATTACTTCTTGTTAACACCAAGTCCATTTTGGAAAGTTAAGCGACAATATTGATTACTTCTATCTAGCACCAAGTCGAATTTTGGAGGGTTTCTCGATAGTATTTTATTACTTCTAGCTAGCACCAAGTCGATTTTGGAGGGTTTCGTGACAGTAATTGATTACATTTAGTTAGCACCAAGTCGATTTTGGAAGGTTTCGCGACAGTAGTTTATTTATATAAAGCAATTTGCCTATTGGACGATTATCTACAAACCAAGACTTTTCTGTCGCACATAGCTTTGTTAACTGTCCGAAGTTCATTTGTTTTCCTTTCATCAAATAAAACGGTAAGTTAAGAACCATGGTAGGTTCTTTGACATTTAAATTGTTTCTGCGCCATAAATTGTCAAACGTTACTTTTATTAGATGAACGAATTGTACTTGCCTCACTAGCACCTTTGGCAGTCAGGGAGGTTTTACCACATCCGCTTTCCCCGTACAGAATCAACGGGTGTTGCGAGTTCCCAATAATGTAATGATGAATTTTGTCCACAATGTCCTCCCGTCCCTGGAAGACCTTACAGAAATTCTGGCACGCGTGAAGATGTTGCAAAGTCTCTGTGTATGTCGCATCACCAGAAAGTTTTTCATGCCTATTCATTGCCCTGTCGACCAGCTTGATGATGGACGAGTAGAAATGGAGGCAGAACTTTTCCAGGTATTCTTTGTGGGTGTCTTTGTCTATTCCTTCCTTACCGCTCCACTCGACACTGAAGCGAACTAGATTATCTGCAAACATCTTACTAGGCAGTTTCTCATCTCTCAAAGTCTTAAGCAGCTTCTGCGCCTCCCCGTCAACATTTCTGGCTGCAAAGTCGACAAACTTGGCCGCAAACTTGAGAAGGGTAATGTTAATATTCTCAATTTCTCTAATATATGCCAGGCAATGATCCGCCGTGTTATGAAACTTGAGGATTCCCCGCTCCACTTCACGCTCCGTCACTGTCATAAAACAATTGCAAACAGTCAATCGTGGGTCTGTTTTGGGTATAAAATTGCAATTATCAACACGAAAATTTATTGCGGTTTTTTTCTAGAACCTAAACAGCGTTCAGAAAACTACACTACAGTGCATGCATTGAGAGTAAGAATCAATATTCGAAATATTCATTTGGCATCATTCCTTTGATTTCAATTTTTGAATTACATACTCATTTAATCTTACATTGCTGATCTGGCAATCGATATATGTGTTCAATGCATACTTTTGTATGCCACACACAAGCTAGAACTATTTTATTATTTATTTCACGCCTGATGATATGCCTAAATGCTTCCATTCTAAATTTTATACATCAATTTAGTTTTTAATACTTTCAACGCTGTATAGCCAAATCTATTTGAGAAGGAAAAAGCTGGGTAATGCAATAAATACAAAACCGTATCCGTGTTTTGTTCCAAATCTGTGGGGGTGGGGTGCCTCTTTGATATGGCTTAATAATTCGACTCAACCTGGCAGCATCGCCGTATTATTACATCATATCAAACTAGTTTCTTCCTCCAGTTCAATACCACTCCGGTGACCTAGTGGTTAGAGCGTCCGCCTCGGATGCGGCAGGTTGCGGGTTCGAACCCCGGCCGAGTCATACCGAAGACTTAAAAAATGGTACTAACAGCTGCCTCGCTTGGCGCTCAGCATTAAAAGGTTAATGTTGGGACTGGTCGGCCTGGTGTCAGGATAATGTGACTGGGTGGGACATCATACTGTATGTCTGCGGCATGATTCCCCAGTGCTAGACATAACAACAAACTGCCACACCGCAGACATTGTAGCAATATGACTGAAAAACTGTTCAAGTTAAGTTAAAAATCCAAAACAAACACACATACATTTTTGTTTATGAATAGGATGTTCTTTTCCATATCTGTCAAGAAATCATGCATTAAAATTTAAACTAACACACAAAATCTGATTCTGTCAAGACCAAAACGTTATTTTTAGGAACAACTTACTGCATAAACGTACTTTGATAGGTGCCAAATCATACACATACCCATTCCCCACTTATACTTGTTCTGCATTTGAGAAAATAAAAGGAAGAATATCTGTAACAGATTTTCTACTCGTAACCTTGAAACTGACTTTCATTTGTTTTGTAATATACATATTTCTTCTTAGCCTTACCTAAGGAAAGATTCTTGGACGAAATTAATTAATATACAAACATTAATTTTACACGTTTACCCCATTAGCTGCTGTCAATAAAATTATCCCTGACTTATCTAAATCAAACAACTGAATTAAAAGTTATGTTTAAGAGTAACCTTTGACCCGGTAAATCGCGTTTGCATATGCATACACATACATTTTCTTTTCCTATTGTGTGATGTACTAATTGAAAACTTAGACTTAGAACCGATAATGGGGAATTTGATAAATTCCCCCTACCTGTCTTGATAATGGGGAAATCAGAAACTTAACGTTTTTAGTACCTTTTTTGTAATGACGGACTTTTTCTAGTGCTGTGAATTTGAACTATTCAGAATTTAAATTTCCAGCTAGCCTTTAATATGAAGTGGCTTTGCAAAACATACGTCCTAGATGACAACGAGAAGTATGACAAAGATTCACGTGCAAAGAAAGAGAAACTATGGAGTCAAAACACGATCCGTGCAAAACGTTTGAAATCATCCGATGTCATCGTCCAAGGGGTACTTATTTACAAATTGGTAGAATACTTTCTACTGGTCAGAGTGCAGTAATTTGACCCAATGCCAGATAGAAGAGAATTCTATGTGAGCAGGAAACAATATTTTGACGCTAATCTTCAATTCATGCGCCTTGGTATAAACAGTTTTATTAGAGGCTGCCCCGAGATTGGAAATGACCATCTTGGGTGAAAACTATTTCCGAGGGGTATGCAAATGCGTATTAAAAAGCGCAATAAGAATGAGTGTGGGGCCACAATGAAACTTTCTCCGGCATGGTTAACTAGAGATGTCGCTATGTGATTACCCAGACGCAGTTTAATTAACTCAATGCAGCCAAACAAAAGAATACCCTAGTAACATTAAAGTTATCAAAGTCGGAGATGCGTGAATGCAAAAGAGCAGCGGAGTATTTCCACTGTTCGCGGCGATTCCAGTACTGATAGCGGCTACCGATGTGGCACAAGCGGCTGCGTTAGGGAACATGGGGACCGAATCTGGGATGTCTTTGAAAATGGCGGTAGGAGGAGGACCTTCCAAATTCATCGGCCTCATATGTACATGGCGTACAAAAGGAAGAGGTCTTCGATTGCCCTTTACAATTCGAAAGGGAAAAGGTTTTCGACAACCCTGGACAACTTCAAATTGGAACGGTCATTGGCTATCTTAAACAATTCGCAAAATACTCTCGGTCCAATGTTTTCGGTTGTAGCCTCGCCGTTGACGGCCATAAAAGCCACTTCTCGCGCGTCCGTTGATCAGTGTTGATTTACTCGCGATGATAAACCCAGTCAAGCATTTCAGAAGCGTCTTGATGCGAAATAAACTTGGATTCGTTAACAGGAGCTGCAACTCATTGGTCAACTATATAATTATGTCGAGGGTAAAACAGAAATCGACAACTGGGAGCACTCAGATCTGTCAATACCAACTCGAGGTCAGCTTGGAAACAGCATTAGAAGGCGAAAACGTCCGTCGCTGACTACACATGAAAACATCCAGACACTGTATTTACAACACTTGAATTCACGAACAAAACCATTACAATAAAATTCTCAACCAATTATATCGGACCACGACTCGTCCGGCTAAAGATAAACCCACCTTGATATTCACCAAGGACACATTTGTTCGTGTAACAGTTCTTGGAATAAAATGAGAACGATCGTCGGTGACAACAAGCAGGCGTCTCATCTCTGTAGTTCTACGTAAACCCAAACACGTGCAAACAACCGCCAGAAACACATATATTTCCCAGGAAAATGTTTTGTATAATTGCATGGCAGTTGCACCAGTAAAGAAAAATATTTGGTTGGAAGTACGTGTGAATGTTGTGGTCAGCTGTGATGTGTCTGGGCAAAATCTATCTGCGGGGCAACTGTACTTAGCAGTGACGTTATTAACTAGGAACTGTGATGAACCCTCAAAGCTACCGACGACAAAAATAATTGAAGTGGAACAACAGCTGCGAAATAAAATCTCCACACGTGTGTTATGCGGATGCAATTTGTGAACTCGCCGCAGCGACCACGGTTGGCCTTGGCGTGGAGAGAATCGCGACCACGGTAACAACCATAGGTATACCAGTCGGAATTGCTGTCGGAGCTGTATCGATAGCAAAAGGTTGGGCGGGTGTTGCTGGCAAAATAATTTAAGTACGGCTGTATTCTCAAAAACGTGTCTATTTAGAAATTCTCGCGGTAGCACATTTACCGAGCTCTACTCGGTGGCCATTGACGATAAAACAATTACCACGGCCAGATTCGGGACAGCGTTGGCAGAAATGAAAAACATCTGGAGACTGCGCACAGATCGGAAACTGCAGTACTAGCGCGAAGACATAATATAAAAAGGAATTTGATTTACAAGCAGTAAAAATCAAATGGTTGCAAAGTATAGCTTCCTTCAAGAGGCGCCGCACGGGCTTCTCTCACGCGACGTGGTCCGCGGTCATAGGTGTTAACCCAGATCAGTGATTCCACGAGCTCGCAGGGTAAACCGCGGTTAACCTGCTAAACGTATGAGGCGCCGTAGCAGACAAAAGCTGGTCCAATCAGAACGTTGCCGTTGGCATGATAATGTTATATGTCCAGAATTCCAATTTCACGTGTTGTATCAAAAATCTTTGTCCTTAAAGTTCCATTTTCTAGGTCGAGGTTTAGATTGTGTCGTTTGAATTACACGGCGGTGGTTGAAATTTCAATGTCATACGTCGAGAATTCCTAATTTACGTATTGGTTCAAAGAGTTTATATTGAAAGTTCCATTTCACACGTTGAGTATTTAGATTTCATCTGTTGAATTACACAGTGGTTATTGGACATTTTATTGTGCTTGCCAGAATTGTTATTTTTATGTGGTGAAATGATGTGTTGGTGTTAGAAGTAAGATTACACAATGTCCACTTTAATAATTCAAAATATCTATCGAGTATTAAGATACATCATTCGTGTATTCAATTATGAGGCGCCATTACATTTGATGCATTTACAGTTTGAAAGTTACCATTCACAGGTCGAGAATTTCTATGAATTTCTTCGCTAGAGGTCGCTCTCGTGAACTGACCGCGTTAGTTTTAAACAAGGAGGCTGCTTCTCGTTGCTGTGAAATTCAACAGATGAAATCTAAATACTCGCCATATGAAATGGAACTTTCATCACAACAGTTGCATACAACGTGTGAATTAGGGATTCTCGACATACAATATTGGAATTTCAACCACCGCTGTGTAATTCAAGATATACACTGTAAAACGTCGACAATAGGATATAGAACTTTAAACCACCACTGCATAATTCAACATATAAAATCTAAAATCTCGATCTAGAAAATGTAACTTTAAGGACATGCAATTTGATACAACACGTGATATTGGATTTCTCGACATACGATATCGAAATTTCAACTGCAACTTTCTCATTGGACCAGCTTTTGTCCGCTACGGCACCTCATATAAACGCGCTTCCGGCGATCGCAATTTATCTATTGATAATCATCAAGCAAACTCAACTGGTTGTATGTTGGGCGAGTATTCGAAACCGGAGATGCATTTGCGCTTCTCTCGCGAGAGCAAAAAGGGTAAAAGTCATAGGTAACGGAAATCTAAAAGCCTCACTGCCATACTATTAACGGCTTGGGCGCCCCCCTCTCCCCCACCAAGAGATAAAGAATAAACAAAATAATAAAAGTAATGTTAAAAATACGAGCTAGAGACAACCGCAATGGTTACAATTATGCTGGAAATGCTTCAAATGCAGGAGCTCCTAAGGGCTTCGTCCCCTGTGGGCATCGCACGGGATTAAATCCCAGAGACCCGATGTCTACTTGTTCTTTCACACAAGCCTCCCCAACCCCAACGATATTCCTGGATACGTCCCGGTAGACCATAAAGCATTAACAAACGGTAGTTAAAATGGAATAAACCAAAATGAAAAGGAAGTTTTTTCTCCATTTCTTTATTTTCACAATGCAAGACGGTAATTTCATTTCATTTCAAATAGTGCAGAAGTTCTATTGCCCTATTACGGCGTCAAAGTTAATAGATGTCTTCATAGATGGGGGTGGAGGTACGCTGCTATGACGCTACTTTGTGCATACATTGCAAAAGATTAAATCTTCCTTTAAATCAGAAATTGGTCGGTGCGACCTACATTTCACGCTTCGATAAGTAAAGTTACTTTTTCCGCGAAAGTTCATGTGTGCAAGATTGTTGCTCTTGTTCGTACGAGTTTCTTTTGCCTTCTTATAGCCGGCTGCTACATTTCTTCTTGGCTAAATGCTTTCTTCGTTTAAGAGACTGTTTCAATGCATTGCGACTGATTTCGTACATATCAATGCAAGTTATTATTTCCAACTTAAAGTCTTTTTTTTTTACACTGAATGCATCATCATGAGATATTGAATAACTGGTTGGTGATCCATCCTTTAGGAATAATATTTAATCATCATTCCTTTGCCTTCCCCTGCTGATTAATTTACTAGTGCTACAAATATTCCTGGAAAAGTAATGTGTGAAAATCGAATAATTTCTGCTTCACTGACTGAATAATAAAAAATAATAGGTGAGACTTTGTGATCTAACTCAGCTGGAAAAAATCAAACGTTTTCATTACAATACACCATGCAGTAGGTCAGTTTGATGAGTTAATATTATTGCTAATGAAAAATTAATTAACGGCCCTAATTAAAAAAAGAGGTAAAGAACGTGATAAGTAAGAATGTAACTAATTCATATCTCCAACTTTTGTCTTTATTAAGAAATTGATGAAATTGACGAATATATAACAAAATTCTTGTATGTTGACTTTCTAAACAAACCGCTTGTTTTTAAATTAAATAATTTCTACATCTAATACATGAGTGATAAATATCAAAACAGACCTCGGTGTCCATGTCTTTAATTGTACTCTTTATAAGTACACTAAAACGCATCATATTGACTTTTGATAGTGGTCACTATATGGAAAACCCGTACCTGACATAAAATAGTTATGCATTTGTTCTCTGTCAATCTTCTTGGCGATGAAAAGCACCTGGGCTGCTTTTCGCATTATCCTTTGAAGCTTGGAAAACGTCTCCCACCAAAGCGCTTGGTCCTGGTCCATCAACCGGGGATGTCGCTGTCAAAACCGGAAACAGAACCAATGACGGTAATGGCATTTTCGAGTTCATCCTAGATACGGGAAATTGCATGGGTTGAAAAAGATTTTGATTGTTGGGTAATTGAGGATGAATCGTGTATTAAGCTGCCTTGGTTGCTGGGTCTGTTCATAACTGGAATAATTGACTATTTAAATTGTAAAATCTGAGCCGCTTTCACTTTGGATACACCCGTCCAATTTTTCCCTATCTATCATACAGCTAGACAATGAATGGCAGACACTTTTTGCATCAATTGCTAAGCGATAGTATTAATAATTTACAAATATGGATATGAAGAACCGAGCGACAATATTTTGCATAATACCTGCAGATTTTCTGGCGTGAAACCTATCCACTGATGCGAATTAAGTTGGAATCAATATTTTATTCAGCATAGATGACATTGGCGTATTAATTATTTGTAACTGTATAGATTGCTGGATCCAATTATCTCATGATTTATTACACTATTGTTGTTTTACAAGATAAATGAAATAGTTGCGATATTGAAGTTACCTTCGATAACGAGAAGGCACTTTAACAGAAAGGCTCTCTAATACGGATAGCTTTATTTATACATTTATTTATTTTCGGTGGAGAGGAAAGGCTTC
The DNA here is from genome assembly GCA_016617855.1 of Megalonaias nervosa. Taxonomy (NCBI): domain Eukaryota; kingdom Metazoa; phylum Mollusca; class Bivalvia; order Unionida; family Unionidae; genus Megalonaias; species Megalonaias nervosa. The sequence continues at coordinate 7,227 of JAECUM010017281.1, read as the reverse complement.
TTTTATTAGAAAGTAGAGTAGTTTTCTCTAACTGTGTTTACTCAAGTCATATATGTCGACATACGCACGAATACTCACTCTGACTAACTAGAAAATATGAAAATGTGAAATTTCCCCCCCCCCCAAAAAAGTATCCATTACGAAAAAAAAAACGTCTGTAAGATTTCTTTTGAAATTTGTTTTCGTCAGGCAGTTGTTTTCTTAATTCGTCTTCTATGTATATTATTTTGTTGGGGAAAAAAACAATCTATACTTACTGGATAACTATCCTATTTATTACTCAACTCAGCAAAATGATGTGGAGGTGGCATACCTGCCTGATAAGTGTACCTCAGTGTTTCTTTATTTTTCAGCTGGAAGGTTGATTATGACAGTTTTGTTTTCAAAATACACCAGATGCCAAATTGATCAAATTTGTCTGCAACCTTACCTTGCGTTCTCAGTGAGCGGATTTCATGAAAGAGGAAATGCAAATTTGAACATATTTGAAAAGTATATGAAATATAAAAATGTGAATAGACATTTCTTTTGTGAAACACAACCTTGTTCTAAACCTGATTTTAAAGATGCGTACAGTTGTACTGGGGCATCCTCTGCCTTTTCCGTAAAGCCGAAAAAGAAAGCTCGGATTTAATTCGCCGCCTTTGAAAACTAAATTCGAACTATGGCAGTGGAAGAAGACCAAGTCACTTTTGGAAAGTTAGGGACTTTTCAGTCGGAAAATTTATGGTGCACACCGCCAGAGGTAAATCAAAATCCATCAAATGTATTTCTATTCCTACAACTTTATCCAAGGTTATTTCCCATCTTGACGGAAATTGTTGAGGGATATTCTGATTGAGTTGTTACCTTATTGTTGAAGTTAGTATAAATGGAGCTGATTGGCTGAAGAACATAGACTGGTGGAACACTATTATCATCTCTCTTGTACCACGTGTCCATAAGTTCCAGGTCACCAGGTGTGCTTTTATTGCATTCCCGCATCATTTCAAACTCGATAGCATCGATGTGGGTTGGAAGAGGCCGATAACCATATTTCTGCCCCAGGAAAACCTGCATAAAAAAAAACCAAAAAAAAAAAAAAAAACCCCATAAAATAGATTAGTGATTGTAAAACTCATATTTCCCCACTGCAGATCAAAATAATCTAAGTCCGCCAAATTTAAAAATGTAGAACAATATTATTTTTGACATCAAAATCTGATTAAGTCATTTATCTATCAATACAAAGATGGCATACCGAATTTCGTTCGTCACCTAAACCAGATTAAGCTTAATAATACGAAGAACGTTTTTTGTCCATCAAGTTTAGAAATCTGCAATAAAAGGGTGGAAGTAGATTGTTGTAACCGTCTGAAAATTTACTTAAAACCATGATAAAGGGTAACAAATTTATTGGCTCAATATGTTTAAAGTTCTTGTGCTATCGCACTAAAACGGATTTGGATCGGACATACTGATATATGAATGGTCTGCAGCAAAACAATATGTTCCCTTCCGCTATTATAGTGTGGACATAAAAACACATAATGAAACTTATACCAGGCATGTGCAACATTTTCCAGTGCGGGGGCAGGATACACGATCTTTTAGCCACATCTTATGATGTAAACAATCGGATAAAACCAAGTCGTAGTTCCTAGTTTGCGCATGCCTGGCCTATAAAATATAATAACTGCTAAAGAAACATGTGACAAGGAAACATTTGCTAAAGCGTGACCATTATTTCTACCCTAAAAAAAAATTAAAGTCGCAAAAATTATCGTCCTGCCTTGCTCGCAATTGTAATATAGTTTGCCGCACTTGCAGCAGAAAGCACTATGGGATAGTGTGTCACACTAGTAGCAGAGATTATTTTGGATAAGCGATAGTGTGTCACACTAGTAGCAGAGGTTATTTTGGGTAAGCGATAGTGTGTCACACTAGTAGCAGAGATTATTTTGGGTAAGCGATAGTGTGTCACACTAGTAGCAGAGATTATTTTGGGTAAGCGATAGTGTGTCAAACTAATAGCGGAGAGCACTCTGGATACGCAATAGTATGCCACACTAGTAGCTGAGAGGACTCTGGGTAGGCGTGTGGCGCTCGACATTAAGTGTTAGGACTGCTCGACCTGGTGTTAGGATAATGAGACCAGGTGGAACATGATGCTACATGTCTGCGGCATGATGCCCCGTGCTAGATACCTATATAAAATGCCACACTACAGACATCGTAGCGATATGACTAAAATTGTTAAAGTTAAGTTCTCTCTCTCTCTCTCTCTCTCTCTCTCTCTCTCTCTCTCTCTCTCTCTCTCTCTCTCTCTCTCCATATTGATTAGATATGAGTACATAACATTAAGTTGTAATATTATTTAACTTGTGACGGTTGAGCAGAATCGGATTGATTGGGCTAATGAAATTCTTTTATAGTGAAATATCGGTGCATCGATTGGATTACCTATTCTTATCGTCAAATATCGGTGCATGGATTGGATTACTTCTTAAAGAATAAAAACTTCTCAAAGTACATGAAGCCTAAATATAATCATATACATGCACTTCTGGTGTGATGTTATACTATTTTACCCGCAGTAGCACCTGATGGATGTTAATTTCTTGAAAATGAGGTGTAAAAGCGCATGTATAGTACCCTCGTAATAAAAAACCAGCCTGAATTAGTCTAATGTACATTATCTTTAGCAGTTATCAAAATAGGAAAAACTAATTTTGCCAGACTAGACAATACCATCTGAAAGTGTACTAAATAATGACAAAGCGGAGCTAGCCGTCTTTTTTATAAGAGCACACCTGAGGTAAGGCCAAGCTGTATACTCTATAACCCATATTAGACCCATTAATAACACGCCAGAATAAACGGAATTAAAAGTTTTTTAAACAAAATCTAAGATATACAAGGTCTTTTTAAATAGCTAGTATAACCAGTGTGGAAAACCGCGAAGATTCTTTCCCTTTAAAAATTTAACCTTATGCAAAATACGAAACTGGAGCGCCACCTTATGCAATCGGTTTATCGTGAAATATCAATGTACGGATTAGATTATATGCCCTTACTGTGAAATATCCGTGCACCAATCGGAACAACGTCGGCCTTTTTGGTTAAATCGGGAAAGAAACCTCCGATGTAATTTGTCGCCATTGAGAATTGTATTCTGATCTACTTTTGTGAATATGAAAGAATATGGCGACTGAAAATCACAAAGTCACAGTCGGAACAATCTCGGCCTTTGTGGTCATAACATATGTGGTGCACTTCGCAATGGATGAATTATCAAACATCAAATTGATGTGTACTCCTACAACTACTTCGGAGGTTACTTCACAGCCGGGTGGAAAGGGTCGAGTGATGTTCCGATCGTTCTGTGCAGGGACTGGATTAACTTCCCTCATTATGAAATATCAGTGCAGGGATTGGATTAGCTTCCCTATGGTGAAATATCAGTACATGGATTGGATTACCCTTCCCAACCCCCTTTTCGTGAAATATCAATGCACGGATTGGATTACCCCTAACGCTTACCGTGAAAAATCGAGCACAGATTGGATTAACCCTCCCCCCCACCTTATAGCGAAAAATCGAGCACAGATTGGATTACCCTCTCCCCTATCGTAAAATATCGAGCACGGACTGGATTACCCTCCCCCTTATCGTGAAATATCGAGCACGGATTGCAATACCCTTTCGCCTTATCGTGAAATATCGATGCATGAATTGGATTACCCTCCTCCGTTATCGTGAAATATCAATGCACAGATTGGATTACCTCTCAAGGAATAAAAAAGTTCGCAATGTGCATGAAGCCTAGATGTAATCACATACATGTGCTTTACGTATGATGCAAGTAATGCCCAGTATGGCATTATTATTATTATTATTATTATTATTATTGCGTGCCACAGAGCGTAAATGATGCTAAGTGCTGTCACTCTGTTTAAAAATGTATTTGCAGATTTTTTACCGCCATATTGTGTCACTAGCACCTGACGGGCTAATCAAATATGTATCGTGTCACTAGCACCTGACAAGCAATTAAAATATCGATTTTGTCACGAGCACTTAAAGGACTATTAAAAAATTTATTGTGTCACTAGCACCTGACGCGCTATTAAAAATTCTCTTATGTCACTAGCACATGTCGGACTGTTCAAATATCTATTCTGTCACTAGCACCTGACAGGCTACTAACAAATCTATTGTATCCCTAGAACCCGACGGGCTATTAAAAATCTTTTGTGTCACTAGCACATGACGGGCCATTCAAAAATATTTTGTGTCACTAGAACCTGACGCACTATTCAAAAATCTATTGTCAGTGGCACCTGATACGCTATTCAAAAATCTACTGCGTCACTAGCACCTGACAGGCAAATCAAAATCTATTGTGGTAGTAGCAGCAGACGGACTATTTCAATATCTATTATGTCACTAGCACCGGACTCGCTATTGAAAAACCTATTACGACAGGCTTTTCAAAAGTCTCTTGTGTCACTAGCATCTGACGGGCTGTTCAAATAAATGTTGTGTCACTAGCACCTGATGGGCTATTAAAATATCTATTTTGTCACTAGCATCTAACGGGCTACTCAAAAATCTATTGTGTCACTAGTACCTGACGGGCTATTCAAATATCTATGATGTCACAACCACCTTACGCGCAATTAAAAAATATATTGTGTCACTACCACCTGACGGGCTATTCAAAGATATATCGTGTGGAATAGCACCTGATATGCTACTCAAATATGTATCGTGTCAATAGCACCTGACGGGCTATTCTAAAATCTGTTGTGTCACTAGCACATGACAGGCTATTCATTCATCTGCTGTGTCACTGGCATCTGACGGGCTATTCAAATATTTATTGTGTCACTAGCGTTTTACGGTCTACTAAAATATTTATTCTTAACAAACACCTGTTGGAGTATTTTATCGTGTCACTAGTTCCTGACAGGCTATTAATATAATAGTTGAGTAATTTTGTTTGAAAGTGAGGTGTAAAGTGTCACTTCCAGTTACGTGCAACGTTTTTTTTTTTTACGTTGGACCATTTTAAGAGATTATAACTTTATTCCTAAAAACACTTTTTCTGTGCCACTTTGTGTTCAGGAAAATTCTGCCAACTGAGGTACAAAATAAATTTTAAAGACTTGTTTCTAATTATATTATCTTGAAATAACTTATATAATGAAATCGACTGATTCAAAAGGCCGTGCGAGACCTGTAAATACTCAGGTTACTGCTTTCACAAGTTTCTTAACACCTGTATTGAACAGTGCATTGCGTAATGACTGGATATTACAGTTATTGTCAAAATTCCCCGATGCAGAACACGTGGAATGAATTGCAGGGGCTTTTGAAATTTAGGAAAACAACGTTGATTGGCATCACGTGGTCCCATAAATATGTATACCATCATAGAAGCCTTGTTAGCGTGCACGAAAATTATATACGCAAAAACTTTATTTTCACCGGTCTGTAATTGACACCTTCTTAGCCAATGTATCTTACAGCAGTTCCTGTTGGCTAAGAAGGTGTCAATTCGGCATTCGGCGCCGAAAATGGCATGAGCCATTAATTTAGATCGACACCGGTGTGTCAGTGTGTCACTTCAGCCAGTCAGATGTCCTTTCTAATAGGAATTTCAAGTACGTTTCCATCAAAATGGCTGAAGAGCCTTCTACAATGAATACACCCCTCGTCTTGACGTGGATCATATATATAATTGCTAGTTTCAGGCTCAACAAGGAAAACCCGAAGTCACAATAAAATAAACCAGTATAACAGATATGCTGAATAAAATATTTAAATCAGGTTAGTAGCACAAAATCCAGAAAAAATATACCAATATCTACATGATGGGATTTTTAAAGGAGCTATTCTACATATTAAATGGAGACAAGGAAACAATGTCAAACATGACAAAGAATGCATTGCATTTCTGTAACTTTCAAGTTATACATAATTGTTGTTACCATTCGGTGTTCTATATATCTTTCGTGCATTGCCTCAATATGAATCCTTAGATAGGTTTTAGACTATGATGGGCCCCTTGTGTCATTGACAACACAGATTTAATTTGCTTTTTCCCTCATTTGTGCGAATATAATAGAACACGAATCTATAGTTCAACAGAAAAATATTGCAAGGAACTTGCTTACATTTGCAGACAAATACTGCCTGCTCTGCGACGTGGATACAGAAAATTTGTACTAGAACAGTTTACTTCGCTCATTATCGATGTCCTGTCTGAAAAGAGCTATTAATCAAAGATACCTGATAATAGGCCTTGTCTTGAAAGCGTAATTTGGTGTAGTTATTGCTCTTATCTAATTTACGCTTTATTTACTCGTTTTTCACCAATCGGAAAATGCTGAACCGAGTCAATTAATTTTAGTGCTATCATTGATAACTAGGGAACTGCGGTATGAACTTTCACTTCTAAAGGTCGTCACTAAATGAGTCACGTGGTGTTGTTTGCAGTGCATATTCATATTTATACGAAGAACAAATTAATTCTTCATAAGGCAACATCGTCACAATTATATGTAGAACGTGCGAGCAACGAAAACATAAAACGCATCCGTATGAAATAAAGAATATCACTGAAGAAGATAATCAATGGCTGTTTTGATTTTTACCTACATATTCGTTTTCAAATTCACCTGGACGTTGTGCATGCTTTAAATAAAAACAATTAACCCTGGCGACTTCATTTTCAATTTATGTAAAACGACTTTATTTTCTTTCTTATCTAAGGATCCTATTTTTCGAAGCTTGTATATTCAGAAAAAAAAAGAAAAGAAAGATGTTGTAGACCAGTCAGGGCTTAATATAAACGAAGTTTTGCACTGTAGTTCCTGTCGTCATTTAGACAGGTTGAATAAAAATTCGCGCTGATAAAGTGTGTGTGTGTGATATATATATATATATATATATATATATATATATATATATATATATATATATATATATATATATATATATATATATAAAAGCATAATATGTATTTATAGTTATAGATGGGGATACGTAAAACGGTTATTCATATGTGTTGATCTGCTGAGTTTTTTCTTCTCAATATGCGCACTAAATATAAAGATTTGAATTATGCGAAATGGCGTGGTCACGCTGTGACTAAAAGAAAGGTAATTAATTTTATGAGTGGTCAATGAAAACTCTGCCCGCCGCATCCGCTTGTGGGTTCTAATGCTCACTTTTACAATA
>JAECUM010017278.1:37270-164326 GCA_016617855.1 Megalonaias nervosa | reverse complement strand
GACGATATGTATCAGAGATATATTAAGCGCCATGTTGTGTATGTATGTTGCGTTTGTAACTACGTAATGGAAATTCCAAAGAACATTCTAGAAAATCATGTGATGGGAATTCCAGAGAACATTCTCGCGTGGGCGTTATAACGATATAAAAAGGCAGAAGATTTTTCTTCGTCGTCATTTCCTCAGAGATGTATTCGCTGGGAGTACGAAGGTAAGTGAAACATTTACTTGAGATTATTTTATTTCTAAAGTTTAGACAAAATTTTATACCCTATCATCATCATATTTTGTTTGATAATTATTTTCGTACTTGCAAAATCTCATTGGCAGAATATCTGTTGACATACTGTCAATAATGCGAAACTCGCGTATTAAATCGTCCATATCATATTTTACTCCTCGCAAATAAGATCGTATCCGATCAAGTAATTTTTATTAGTAATGCTTGCTATCTTACAAGCATTTTTTGGGGTCTCAAGTCGAGGCACAATTTTCTTACATGCTGTTGAAAAAGATACACCAAACCAGATATTATTAACAGAAACGGATTTAATGATGCTCCACTTGAAATTCTACCAGAGCTGGTTATCAACAGTGGCAAATATGATATAATTCGAAGTATTCTACTGTAATACTTATAACACTGTTTAACACAACAAAAGTTATTATGATAATTTCTGTAATATTGCATTAGAGCGTCAACATCTTGTTTTGGAATTTCTTCTGAAATATGATTGAAATCGATGATTTGTTTTTTCATTATACAATATTTGCTTACAGTTTTATATAATATTAAAAACTCTAGCACCAACAGTCGAATCAAGAAACTCACGGAACTTATTATTGTTAGGGTCAGCTATAAAAGCTCTGTACTTGTCATAAACATCTGACGAAGTATCATTATATCGTTTAGCTGTTAGTACATCATTTTTCTTTAACCAAGTAAATGAATCAAAAATATCTACTACTTCACGTTCGTACAAATCTGTTTCATTCACCAAATTACTGTAATCTTTTTCTCTTTCATCATATACCCTAATACCAAGCTTATTTGATCTAACGTGAAATTTTTTTAGGACAAGATATTGTCTGATAATTGCATATGCTAACACGAAATTTCCTAGCATTAATTTTCGGAGTATGTATATGTTAAGTTGGATAAGACTAACAGCATCAGCTACTTTAACCAATAAATTCGCATATGATGGTCTTGTGAACATTTTTCATCTTTATTGTAATAATTTCGTAATGACAATTGTCAAGAGCGTTGGAGTGATGGAAGTGGAATGTCGTCCTCATAACTTATATCGCAATAAGAATCAATTTTTTTTCCAACTGTGTTTGTAGGACTTCTTCAAAAAACTTCTTTTGCTCATCATCGCTGAGTTAACTAATTTCATTCTCAAAATCATTGATTATCGTTATAGATTTATTAACAATAATTGGGTCAAATTCTGGTTTTTTACGTATCATTGGTAGAATTGCGTTCGAGTACGCTTTAACAATTAACTCAGCATCTGGTGTTATGATAACAATTTTAACTAGGGTTTCCTTGTCGTGGTAGTACATACCGAGATATTTAAAAATACCTCGTTTTAAAAAAAATATTATATAACTTTCTGTTTCTTTTTACTCCTATTATCTTAGATTCCGCTAGCTTGTCAAGACGATTATGATTTTCGTTTATTCGTCTTTCTTCCCCCGCTTTTCCACCATGTGCTCGTGCTTTTATTAAGTCCGGTTTTATTATCAAATCTATATTTTTAAAATCAAGCTCGATCAATATTTTTTTAAACACAATTTCAACTTGTTTTAGTTCTTCTAAACAATCATCAGGATGACAGTAACTTCTTATAATATCAAAGTTTTCTATTGCTTTCAACAGTTGTGGTCCTCTCATATACATAACAAGAATACAATTTTTTTTCTTCATCTGACAATAGAAAATTTATCATTGTAATTGTAAAATTTTTCTTGGTATTTATCACACGTGCCGATAGCGATTTGTCCCCAGTATCTATTTTAGGGTTAAAAATATTAGCATAAAATTCTCTCGCAACGGTTATAATTGGTGGTTCTGACATTATTTTATAGCACTAGATTAAATTTGATCATCGAGTGTATATATTTGAAATGATGTCAATCCTGGAAACGGACGTTCAGCAGCGAAAACATGAACTCGAAAATATAAGTACTTGTTAACTGTATTTTCTGTCGGAATCGTAAAATATTGTGTTGTTGAAATGTAAGTGTCTGTTGTGCTATACAATGTTGTCCAGTTGATATCATCATTTGATCCTTCCAATTGCCAATTATAAATTCGACCAACACTAGAGTTTAATCGACCGCGCAAATGAAATTACCAAATAGCAACTGCAGTAGGACATTTAATTTTGATCCAAAAATTTTCAACTTCTCTATTGGTCGTCCACTTGTGTCTATCAGAGAAAGCGTAATAAGGATAATTTTCAGGATAATATGCTGATCGCTTACCTCAATCCTAACTCGATTGTCAGTTGCCTTGAAAAGTGTTGGAATATACCCAACATTGTTTTTGGTTCGTTTCGCACCACTAGACAGACTGTCAAAACAGACGCTTTATTTCTCAGATCATTAATGTTAACTGGAACATATGTCGTAGTTATTTTATTATTTCTCATGTTTATGTTGCCTGTCAATGGTACACCAGATTTCTTAAAATATGGAATAAGTTCTTCTTTTAACTGAGCATAACTAATAGCATCAGTTTCATTAGTTGGTGGCGAGGTTGTCAGTAATCCAGTTATTTTTGAATTTGACAAAGACAGGTTACCTGTCATTGTGTCACCGGCTTTGTTAAGTTTATTATCGTCAACAGATTTTAGTTGCGCATAACTTACAGCTTGTGTGTTGTCTACTTTTGCTGGCGGATATACAGTTTCTAACCCAATAATTTTTTTACTCGACATGTTAATAACACCTGTAACCGTTCCACCGGTTTTATCAAGTTTTTTATTATCCACATACTTCAGCTGTAAATAACTTACCGCTTGAGTTTGATTTAAGTTTCCCGGTGAATATCCAGACTCCAAATTTATTATTTTTTCCCTGACATATCTAAGTTACCACTTAATATTCCTCCTGTTAATGATAGTTTATTATTGTCGACGGATTTAAGTTGTGCATAACTAACAGCTTGTGTATTAACAACATTTATTGGCGGATAATTTGTTTTTAAATCTAGTACTCATTGATTTGACATAAACAGGTTTCCTGTCATTGTATCGCCAGTTTTTTTCAGGTAGCTCGATAAATCAATATTGCCGTTTGTTATTGTACTTATAGCCGACGAATCTCCTAATGATGTTCCAAATTTTGTATAATAGCTCATTATTTATTTATTGTCTGACAATTTGTTTATATGTAAATTATATAACATAAAATTGTATAACAACGATGGCAAAATCGTCGATATTAAACTTTGATACAGAGCGGTTGGTGAAACATAAACATAACAATGAACTTCCAGATTGTCATTATCTTATTGTTGGAAGAACTGAATCGGGAAAAACAAATTTGCTTATGAATTTACTGCTGGGCAATAATTTTAACTACGATCGAGTTTATATTTATACAATTAATCCACAACAAGATAAGTACGAGCTACTTAGCGAATATAATAACAAACTTCGTGATGATCTTGAGGCTGGTGAAGATTTTTTTATTATCAAACAACCAGAAGAACTTGTTCCAGTTAATCGACTTGATTCAGATGAACATAAGATAGTTGTTTTTGACGATATTCCGCTAAACAATGAAGAAATGAATAAAATAAGATCATATTTTTCACTGTCACGTAATAAGAAATGTAATTCTATTTATCTCGCCCAAGGTTTTTATAATGTTGACAGATTTATTAGACGAAATACTGGTTGCTTTATATTATTTCCAGGACTGGACTACGTTGACGTTAGAAATATTGCAAACGAACAATGTGGCGACGTAACAAAAGATAAATTTATCGAATTATATCATCAGGCAACTAAAGATAAATATAACTTTTTCTTATTTGATAAACTAACACGTGACCCAGATAAAATGTTTCGTTGTTGTATTGACAGATACTTGCAGTAAGTTTTATCAACATCTTTGATATAATTATGGATAAACGAGCAAGGTACAGAAAACATATAGAAGATTTGAAAAAACTTGCACAATCTCAGGCAGAATTTAAGGAAAAAGTACAGCAAGCACGACATGGACAGATAGTTCCCGCAGAAGTAGCAGCTACAGCTCTTAAACCAGTTACTGAGGCTCTATTCGGAAAATAACCTGAAACTAAACCACTATCAGAAGAAGTTAAAAAATTACAGGAGAAATGTTTGGTTGGAATTGTTAAAGAACAACAAGAAGCAGCTGCTGAAAAAGTTATTAGAAGATCTGATGAAGAAAGAAAAAGATTAGCTGAGGCGCTTGTAGCACATATTGCTGATCCTGCTCGTAGACGAACTGAACTAAATCAGCTGTTAAATAATCCACTAGAATTTGAGAGACGATTAGCAGGATTAACTACATACAAAATAAGAGATGTTCTAAGAAAAATATCAGAAAAATAGGAGATATTGAAAAAGAGTAAAACGAAATTCGTACGTTAGCAAAAACGAAGTTAAATATTGACGAAAGAAGACGATTTTATAGAAAAAAAGCAAATGATGAAATATCAGATGATGAATATCGTGAATTTTTAAAAGAAAATAATATAGAATATATTGATAATTTAAAAACTTGGACAAAAGATAAGTATGATAAACTTATTGATGATTTAGGTAAAATGATGTCAGATCATAATAAGTTGAATATTGAATTAAATGAAGCTACGGAAGACGAAGATTTGTTGCAACTTTTTAATAAAATTAGGAAGGGTATTATTGCTACAGTCTTTTACAGAACAGCTATTGGTAACAGAGCAAAAAGTTTCGGTAAGGGGTGAAATTTTCATAGGAAATTTAAAATAGAAGATAAAAACGTAGAGAAGAAGTAGCTGAAAGAATGCAAACTAAAAAAAATCCAAGCTGAAAGAATACCAGGTGAAAGAATGCAAGCTGAAGAAGATCCAAAAAGATCAATTGAAAAAATTAGAAAATATCGGGAGGTAAAGATAAAAGAGGTAGATGAAGAAATATTAACATCAGAATATTTTGATTTTATGAAAGAAAATGATATTTCAGATGTTGATAATATTACTAATTGGGAAGAAGATAAATATAAAAATCTTATTAGAAAATTATTTAGTATTGAAAGAAAAAGTACAAAAGCTTACAGTGGAATTAAAGCAGCTGCAACAACAGAAGATATATCAGATCTTTATAAACAGTCTAGAAATGGTGTTATTGCTGAGGTTTTTAGAGATACTGCAACAGAATTTAAATCTAGAGAACCTAGTAGTAGAGGATTGGATTTTAAAAGTTTGTTTGAGTCTTATGATAAAAAACGATTAGAGGAAAATGAAAAATTTGCAAAAATTTTAGGAAAAACAGGAACAGGAGTATCAGACTCACGAGTAAAAATATTTGCATCAGTTACTGGAATGATAGGCAGATTAATGCTGCTGATATCATCCAAAGAGGCTGGAAATGTTGGTGCTAAAATTGACAATGAAATTATTGACATACTTGACCATTTAAGATCGGAAAATTTATTAACATCTGACGAATACGAAATTTTACATCGCGACCTAATCACGGCGACTTAATTTTATAAAAACAATATAATAAATAACCTTTTTACTAGACTCTAGCACAGCTGATAAAGATAGCACAAATTTTTCAGTTAATTATATTCCGCCAATGCAACTTGATACTGAAAAGCAGTATGAGATAGGGTTAATTTCCTGTACGTGTTGGCATTCTATGTCTAACGTAAAAACTGGAGTAAATGATAAATTTGAATTTGTAATTATGTCTATTTTTAAAGATAAATGGAGAAAAATTAAAATTCCACAAGGAGCTTATAATATCACTGATCTAAATAAGACAATAAAGGAGCTGATAACAAAGGCGGGCGGTGTAGCTGATATTTTGATCTAACACCAAATTATAACACGTTAAGAACCAGAATAAAATTAAAAGATATATTAGTCGATTTTACACCGCCAACAAGTATCGCACAACTGATAGGATTTTCTCTTGAAAGTTTTGGTGCTTCTCCTGAACAAACTATGACGTATGACAGTGAACTGCCAGTAAATATAACTGACGTAAACACAATATTAATAAATTGCTCTGTTGCAGCTGGATCTTACTCAGCTCAGGGTAGTAAAGGACAAACAATGTATAGTTTTTCTCCAGACGTTCCACCGGGATCTATCATACAAATTAGTCCACGTCAAAGTATTTATTATCCGCTAAACGTTGAAAATCAATTAACAGAAATAAGTATGCAATGACGGATCAATCTGGACGACAACTGGATTTGAATAACGAGGTTGTTACTTATTACCTGCACCTACGCGCGATCACTTCGTGATTGGCAATAAAATTATATAACCTCAGATATAATGATACAGACAAAAAAAATTATAGAAGAAAAATAGTTGGAGGATTTTTTGGAAATATATTTACTAAAATTATAGAAAATGCTCCGGGAATGGCGCATAAAGTTGACCAATTGCACTTGACGCATCAAAAGCTTTTGCAACTGGAGCTGCATCTGCCGCTGAAGCTGCGGTGGGAAAAAAAATAGCTGATAAAATAAAAGGCACACCGTCTACATCTGAGATAAAACAAATTATATCAGAAATCGCCCCAACTAAAGAAACTCAACGTGCGATGATAACAACAACAAAAAAAACTATTATCACCAAAAGAAGAACAAAATATACAAAAATTAAGATCTAAGGCAACAGCACCGAAATAATAAAATTTTATATAACCTAATAAATAAAAAAATGTCTGTTAAAAATTATCTCGATTTAGCAGAAACTTATGACACCGACGACACCGTAACAGAATTTGAGTATGTTGAGTATCTCGACGAAATTCTAATAAACCAAATAAGGCTGGTATCAGAACATTTAATACTCGAGACATGGACGTATTTCTACTGCCTCACAAAGCAATATTGGAAGTTCGTGGCCAGATTATTACAGTAGCTAATCCGCCTATCGCAATTGCAGCTGGAACAGAAGTATCTCTTATAAATCATGGCTGGTGTTTATTTAAAAGTGCTAGATATCAGCTAGGTAATCAAACTGTTGAGGATATTTCATGTCATCTACAAGTTGCGAGCACAATCTTAAATACTATTTCGTTTTCTGAAAATTACTCCAGATCAATTGCAACTAATATGATGTGGTTTAAAGATACTGGAATTGGTGCAATAATTCCTGCGCCAAATGAATTTATTTCAAAAGATGTTTTAATACACGGAGCTGATGCTGCTGCAGATGTTGTAATTGTAAGAAGTTTTCTTATCGCAAATGCTGCTGTTTTAGGTATAGCCGCACCAGCTGCAGGCGCTAATGTAGACGCTACAAGAATCTCACTTACTGCAGCTTGCAATAATATTGGTATAACACCACCAGCTGCAGATGCGGACGGCGTTGCAATGTTAGATTTAGTTATTAACAGAATTGGATTTCGAAATCCACGTTACAATGAAAGTTATGCTAAGAGAAAAGCACTTGCAGCAGAATCACGTCAAATTGTAATGATGCTGCCATTAAGTACAATATTTGGTTTTTGCAGGGATTACAATAAAGTATTTCGTGGAGTTAAACATACACTTATTTTAGATCGGGCAGAAGAAAATTATTGTTTACTTTGAGCTGGAGGAGCTGATGTACAATTTATCATAAACAAACTTGCGTTGTGGATGCCACAAATAACTCCGTCAATCATCAAAGCATCAGAATTGAATAGTATATTCGATAAACACACGAACAGAATTTATTTTCAGCAACATAAAATATATCAAACAGCAGTTCTAAATACTACAGATTACACATGGCGAGTCCGAACAACATCAAGTGAACAACTACCTCGGCAATTATTTGTTGTATTTCAGCAACAAGCGCGACGTGGTAACCAACAACAAAATAATGCAATATTTGATAACGCCGATGTTAGATAAATATACGCCAGACTCAACTCCAAACAATATCCCGATCGAGCGATAGAATGCAATTTTGCAAATGACGCTAATAAAAATATTACTAGACCTTACATGTATCTTATGGACGCAGTACAAATATATCAAGATGTTGGAGACGGAGCTCAAATATCAGCAGAAGAATTTCGTACATTTTATCCAATATTCTATTCTGATGTTAGTAAACACAACTTTCGTGGTGTTGATTCTACAGCTGATATTGAAATTACTTGGACACTCGAAGTAGTTTCAGCACCGCAGTTGTATGTATATGCGTTAGTGATCAGCGACAGATTTATAACAATTGACTCTGTCGGAGGTAAAATGTCAATGCAAGTTTGAAGAACTTCAAGTTTAATCTGTAATCTGTATATAATGACAAAATATATTGTAAAAGAAATATATTTGACTGATGGTCAAGTTAAAAAATTAGCAGCTGCTGTTGCTAAGCAGAGGCAGGTATCATTAAAAATAAAACCTAACATTGAAGGTGTTTCCAAAAAGTACTTTTACAAAATTAATGTTAACCAAAAAGCAAATAAATAAATACGATCGCAAAAAACTTTTGTTTTAAATTTAAGTGCCACACAAATAACAGCAATGTCAACACAAGGTGGTTTCTTTGGTCCGGCACTATCTGTAATGGCCAGAATGTTAATACCTAAAATTTTGCCAGTACTTGGTACATTAGGATTAGCAGCAGCGTCTGGCGCAGTATCTGCCGCAACGAAAAAGGCTGTCTCAGGTGATGAAATAAAGAAAATTTTTGTCTAACGATAAATATAATGCCACGACGAAAAACGGCAAAATGGAAGACAACAACGGAAAGAAAAAAAAAGACACGACCGAGGCGAAAAACAAACAAAGATGGATTTATAGGACCGTTGCTGGCGGGAGTAGCGGGAAGTCTATTGCCAAATCTGTTGGGAATAGGCCGAGGACTAACATTGCCAGGAACTCGGCCGCGTTGGGTAACTTTGATATACTTGATAAACTAAAAAATGTAAAAAAATTTCCGTGGAGTTTATTCTAAAGATGAACTTGATGATGCGATTGCTGGTGGCTCGTGTGTGATAAATATACAAGATTTCAATGACGGATCTGGCACACATTGGGTAGCTGTTTGTAATAACAATTATTTTGATTCATTTGGACTTCCACCAAGTGACGCAATAAAAAAATATATAAACAAAAAATATAAAAAAATAAATTATTCGTCTAATCAAATTCAGCCTGTTGGAACTTCTGCTTGTGGATACTATTGCGTGATGTTTATAAAACAAATGTCCCAATCCTCTGGATTGGAACCTAAATTCAATTTTTTAAAATTTATTTTACAGTTTGACAAGCAACCTTCTCACGCCAATGATGAGATTGCAATTAATTTTGTATAAACTTACAAATATAAAAATGTCAACATATTGTCTCAAGTGCAAAACTAAAACAGAAAATAAAGATGAAAAAACAGAAAAAAACAAAAACTAATAGAATAATGCTAAAAAGTATTTGTGCAATCTGTGGGAAAAGAAAAAATATGTTTTTACCAACAAAAAAGTTGTCCGGAGCGGGTTGTCCTTGTCCGGAGCGGGTTGTCCTTGTCCGGGCGTTGCCAGGGAAGTTGTTTTAGTAGATGATTAATGAATAATGATATGCAAGTGCAATTGTGATAGAGATCTCTCTCTCTCTTGAGCGAAATAAAATTGTTACATATTGTCAGAAATGCAACAACAGAGAAATAATTGGAACAGGTATAGATATACATAAATTGATTGGTAAATTGCCAAAACCAAAAGGCGGTTGGACATTACCAGGCCATAAATATACTGGACCTTATAATCCTCTTGATAAACAACTTGACGAGAACGATAATCCACTGCCAGGACAAGAGCCTTACAATCAAGTTGATGCAATAGCAATGCGCCACGATATCTGCTACCGGGAAAACGAACACGATAAGCACGGTTGCGACAAAGTAAAGCTAGAAGAACTTCGTGATATGAAACTTGTAAATATGCAAGAGCGTGTTGACCGAAAGTTGGTGCAGGGTTTTATTTGATCAAAATATTAATTATGACTCAGTAAAAAGGAATTGTCAGCGATAGAATCACTGGCCTCAGAGCTACACAAACCAATAAAAAAAAGTTTAGGCGACGTAAGGTTGTCGCAAATGCCGTTGATGATATCTGGGCGGTTGATTTAGTTGATGTGTCAAATCAAGCTGAATTTAATGATAACAAAAGATATCTTTTTAATGTTGTGGATGTTTTTAGCAAATATGCGTTTAGTATACCTGTTTCAGATAAGACAGGAACGTCGATGATTGATGCGTTAAAACGAATAATAACAAGTACAGAAAGAAAACCAAATAGAATCTGGACCGATCATGGAGCAGAATTTTTAATAAAATATTTCAGCAGTTTTTGGAACAAAATGACATCAAAAAATATGTCATTGGAAATGAGGGTAAAAGTGTTGTCGTCGAGCGATTTAATCGCACGCTAAACGAAAAAATCCACAAATATTTGACAACTAAAAATACGAGTAAATATACTGACAATCTAGAGAAAATTGTTGACGAATATAATGACACAAAGCACAGGTCAATAAAATGTCGCCAAACGATGCAATTAAAAATCCAATCTTAGCAAACGAAAATATGTACCGCAGACATAAATTTAAAGTTGGTGATAAAGTTAGAATTTCTCTGACGAAAAAAACATTTGAGAAAGGATTTACTCCAAACTGGAGCGAAGAAGTATTTGTTGTTGATAAAGTACTTTTAACAATACCAGTGACTTATGCACTAAAAGATATATTAGGTGAACCTATAACTGGCAGTTTTTACGAGCAGAAACTTCAGAAAACCGAACAAGATGTATTTGTTATTGAAAAAGTTATTAGGAACAAAGGTAATAAAAGTTTAGTTAAATGGCGTGGATATAACGATAAAACATCATCGTCATTGTTGTACAAAATATCATTTTCACTATAACCAGCAGATTTATCTGAGATAACGTTATATTTTGGTATAAAATTGTCGTTGATAATTTTATTGTTGGCGATTGTATCACTAGAGGCATAAATATCAGCAAGTCTCTTCATTAAATTCATATTATAATATATTTTTATCTTATTAATAATAATAAGATGACCAGCGAAACAAAATCTCCTGACGTAAAATATCATCAGAAAGTTGATATATTAAATTACAAAGAACTAGCAGAAGCAGTACGAAAATGTTTGTCAGGATATAGTGCTTATTATGTTAATGTTATTGTAACGCAAGGTGACTCTGATAAAATACTTCTAACAGCAGCAGAAAAAATAAACTTGACAACAGTGCATTTATAACACTAAAATTTGATAAAGTTGATATTTTAATGTTTGTACATAACTGTCTTACTAAGACTGAGCTAAGAAACATTATTAATCGTCATATTTGAAACTAAATCTGTCAAAGGTCAACGTTGACGTTGCTGATTTAGTTTTGCCTTTAGCGACATCTATTACTGATTGCGAATGAATTTTTTGATATTTTGCGGCAGTTGTTTTTAATTTAAATTTCATTTCTTCTCCAGTCTCCAGATTAAATGATATAATTGATTTTGGGTCTTTAAAATTGGAACCATCAGAACCAGCTCCGCGTCGGGTATTTTCTTTTAATGTAACTAAATCTAAATTTTCTAGACGATTGTCTGTCTTAATTTTGTTAATATGATCAACAACCAAATCATTTGGAATAACGCCATTAAAAACGTCATATACAAACCTATGTGATAGATAATGAACTTGACCAGTTTTGATACTACGTACCATTACATTCAAATAGTCATCTTTTCTTAAATTTCTAACAACATTTTTTGTTTTTCGGTGTCGCATAATTACTCGATCGTTAGTCTCATACAAATCAAACTTTGGATGTGGTTGAAATTCGTTTTGTAATTATAAATTTTCAATATTATCATCATTATCTGCGCCATTTACTCAATAAACTCTTTGTCCAGCTGGAATTTCTCCACAAAATAAACTATAAATAAAATCTTTTCTAAACATTTCAATTCTATCTGTATCATCACCCTTTACTGAAATTTTAATTCCAGCTGGCGTTGCTTTACCAAAAGGTCTTTGATATTTTATATGAATAACAGACCCTAATGCATTTCCAGCGTATCTATTATAAATTGGGTGTGCGTGATATTCTTCTTGTTCCTCTGCTGTCAATCTAATGTATCTCATAATTTCTGACATTATATTATATAGCATTTTTATATCTCTAATTGAAAAATGCATAAAAAGTCAATTAAATATAAAAATACTATATATAATATAATGTTAAAATTGCGAGATATGGCTAAAAAGGGTCTCATAAAAGCAGAAAAAATTGCTACAGCATTTTCCGTCTACGACAATAGTTACAAATTTGATGATCAAAATGTTTTAGCATATTTTAATTCTACAAATTTATGTCATCTTTTGCAATCTGTTATATCAAAAGAACTTGCAGTTCACAAAAGTATCAAATTAATAGTCCAGTATCATATGATTTTATCAAAATTACATGCAACCGAAAAGGATGTAATTGATATAATTTTTGAAAACACAAATTTCGACAGCGAAATTTCAGAACCATATCTAAGAGCTAAATCACGCAAAATATTAACTGGAACAAATATTTCCTCTGTCGCTGATGAAATACACGAAGAAATAAATTTAAAAAAATTGGAGGAATTTACTTCATCAGGGTCAGGTTGGAAATTTGAAATGATAAAAGAAGTTTTATTTCACACAATGAAATATAACGTACTTCGTGGTAGTTCTTACGCTGATCTCCCTCAAAAAATTAAAAACAAAAAATTTTGTATAAATGTCAAAAACAACGATAACGAATGGTACTGTTGGGCAATTTTATCTGCAAAATATCCTCAGAATGATCATCATGATAGAATTGAAAAATATTTGCCGTACAAAGATGAACTAAATTTTATTGGGATAACTTTTTCTGTAGCAGAAAATCAAATACCAAAGTTTGAAAAACAAAATAATATTTCAGTAAATGTTTTAGGATTAGATGAAAAAGAAAATGTTTACCCGAGATATATCTCAGAAAATGCTACGCAAAAGACAACAAATTTATTATTTTACAAAGGACATTACTGCCTGATAAAAAAAACTGTAATGGACTACTTGGCAAACAATATAATAGAAATAAAAATAAAAAATATTTCTGCTACAGATGTTTACAAGGTTTTTCTAAAGATGAAAAACTGCAAGATCATCTCGAATACTGTGTCAACGTTCAAAGAATAATCATGCCAGGAGAGAAAGAAAAAGTGTTAAAATTTAAAAATAATGATCATAAGCTAAGTATCCCATTTGTTATTTATGCTGATTTTGAGTGTCTACTTGTTCCTGTGGCCGGTGCAGAAAATGACCCAAATAAATCAAGTACAAGAAAAATACAACAATATGTCCCTTGTGGAGCAGCTTATAAAGTAGTTTGTTGTGCTAATGATAATTTTTCAGGTCCAGTAAAGTTATACAGATGTAAAAGTGGAGAGTCTGAAAGTCCGGCCGTGTAGTCACTAAAAACTTTGATAAACGAAGTTAATAAGATTTCTAACAAATTATTCAAAACAGCTCCAATGAAAATAACGCCCGAGCAACAACTTGATTTTGATAATGCAGTTAATTGTCATATCTGCGAGAAGTTGTTGCCTGAACAAGGTTCAGGTGAAATGGTGCGAGATCATTGTCATTAACTGGTCAATATCGCGGAGCAGCTCATAACAGTTGCAATTTAAAATTTCAGGCTCCAGAATTTATTCCTGTAGTTTTACATAACTTTCGTGGCTATGACAGTCATATCATTGTAGAAGCTTTTGGCAATCAAGAAATTAAATCTAAACTACTATTAAATAATACAATAAAATGTATCCCAAACAATTTTGAAAAGTATACGTCAGTCACGCTCGGCAAATTGCGTTTCATTCACAGTCTGCAGGTTATGACAGCATCATTAGATGAGCTTGTAAAACGTTGTAGCAATTTCAGTAATCTAAAAAGTTGCTTTGGTGAAAACTATGTCGATCTGACAAAATAGAAAAGGTATCTTTCCGTATGAGCATCTCGACGACTGGAGCAGATTTAATGAAACTTCTCTTCCTGATAAAGATAAATTTTACTCGCAGCTAAAAAATGAAAATATTACAGACGACGAGTATAAATATGCACAAGATATTTGGAATAAATTCAGTTGTAAAACATTTGGTGATTATCATGATTTATATTTGAAAACAGATGTTTTACTACTAGCAGATGTTTTTGAAAGTTTTCGTCAAGTTAGTCATACAAAATTATGGATTAGATTCCTGCTGGTATTATTTTGCTCCAGGTTTGTCGTGGGACGCTCTACTAAAAACAAGTAAGATAGAATTGGATCTCTTGACAGATGTTGATATGTTTAATTTTATTGAAAAAGGTATCAGAGGCGGAATAAGCGTTATAAAAATAAAAAAATAAAAATATGCAGTAGCTAATAATAAATATCTGAAAAATTATGATAAAAATCTGCCATCAAATTACATTATTTATCTAGACTGTGTCAATTTGTATGGGTATGCAATGTCAGAGCCGATGCCGTGCAGTGGATTTCATTGGATAACTCCAGATCAATTTCTTAAAGCAACTGAAAAAGATTTACCAAAAGATATATCATACTTTGTTGAAGTTGATCTAGATTATCCTAGTTCGTTACATGATCTACATAACGACTATCCATTTTGTGCAGAGTCTATGATAATAGATTACAGTTTACTATCACTTGAACAACGGGCAAAGACAACAGCAAAAAAATCGATTGTTAATAAGCTAGTTCCAAATTTGCTAAATAAAAGAAATTACGTTATGCATTATAAAAATTAAACACAAGCAGTAGATGCTGGACTAATCTGAAAAAAGTTCCTCGCGTACTAAAATTTAATCAATTGAGGTGGATGTCAAATTATATTGATTTAAATACCAAACGTCGTGCTATTATTGCTAAAACTGAATTTTAGAAAAACTTTTTCAAGTTAATGAACAACTCTGTGTTTGGTAAGACAATGGAAACTATTAGAAAAGAAGTCAATATTGAGATTGTAAACGATATAAATCGCAGAGATAAATTAGTTAATGATGACGGTTTTGTCAGTATGAAAATATTTAATGAAAATATTGTTGCTACACAACGACGAAAGACAGATTTAAAGATAAATAAACCAATTTATGTTGGTGCAGCTGTACTTGATATATCAAAGTGGCTGATGTATGATTTTCACTACAATTTTACCAAAAAGCAGTGGCCGGATTCGGAGTTGCTATTTACTGATACACACTCTCTAGTTAATAATATAAAATGTGAAGATGTCTGTCAAGATATTTATAAACACCGTGACCTATTTGATTTATCCGATTATCAAGAAAGTAGTGGATTTCATGATGATGCAAATAAAAAAGTTATTGGCAAAATGAAAGACGAATTTATGTTTCTGCCAGTTAAGGAATTTGTCGGACTAAGAAGTAAAATGTATGCCGTAATTTTAGATGACAATAAACTGCCAAAAAAAAGCTAAAGGTATTCCTCGTGGGCATGTAAAAAATGTATGAAATTTGATGATTTTAAAGCAGCACTAAAAAATAATGTCACCTTTATTAAGACAAAAGTTATCAGAACAAATCATCACAAACTTGAAACAGATATAATTATAAAACGTGGACTAAGTAATTTTGACGATAAGAGATACTGTGAGGACGGTATTAATACACTAGCTATTGGACATTACACCAGTACCAGCAGTGACATCTTTAATTAATTTTGTCTAAACTTTAGAAATAATGTTCGAAAATTTAACATTAGCCGATGGAGGTAGCAGCAAAATTAAAAACTTATTGATTAACGGCCAGCAATTATCATTTGAATTTAATGATGAAATCTCAGGTATTTGATTTAGTAAATTTGATAGATTTAAACTCTCGCTTATCAGATCAGATGACAATAAATATTTTAATTATCTTGAAAATTTGAGAGACGAGCTTATACTGAAATACAATAATTTTCATGATCCGATCAGCCAGAAACAATACACAAAAATTAATGTCGACTTAGACCGGTCAAAAGTTTCTGTAAAAGGTGGTAAGTATCTTTTCAGTAAGATAGCAATGAAAGAATTATTTGAATGTCATCGAAAACTAAGCGGAAAAATTAAATTTTACTTTTATAAATATGACGATAATTATTTTTAATAGCAAATGTTGAAATATTACTTATTGGCGAAGAAGTTCTTTATAAAAAAAATTATTAGATTATATTTACTTTATTTTGAGTATCACTTACCTCATTAAATTATGAAATCTCGACGAAATAAAAGTTATTTTTAAGCAACATTATCTTTGTTTTTATAGTTTTAAAAGAACCTACAAAAAAAATTTCTCCCAGTCTGTCAAGCAATTCTCTACACTAAATTCAAGAAAATGTTTCACTTACCTTCGTACTCCCAGCGAATACATCTCTGCGGAAATGACTACGAAGAAAATCTTCTGCCTTTTTATATCGTTATAACGCCCACGCGAGAATGTTCTCTGGAATTCCCATCACATGATTTTCTAGAATGTTCTCTGGAATTTCCATTACGTAAATTATAACGCTCACGCGAGAACGTTCTCTGGAATTCCCATCACGTGATTTTCTAGAATGTTCTTTGGAATTTCCATTACGTAGTTACAAACGCAACATACATACACAACATGGCGCTTAATATATCTCTGATACATATCGTCCAGTAATTGTGTGAATAAGTACAAGCTTTCACAGTTATAGTCCATCAGTAACGTGTTTGGAACATCTGTCGCCGCACACCTCGTCTAGACTGCAGAAATCGATACGTTGTCATAGCTACAGATCTCCTGTACATATAGTTCTGGAATCTTTGTAACAACTGGTAAAATAAAATCAATTCTCTGTAATATGATACTTTCCCCGATCGATAAACGTCGTCTGGTCTTATAGTCTGAGGCAGATAAGGTATAGGTGGTGGGTGGAGGTCTCTAAGATACTTGTTTGGGGAAGAGGGGTTTCTGGTCTAGGATCCTCTTTTGGTTTAGGAGTAACCCTCATATTCCTTCTGAGGCAGATGTCACTTGGATAAGGTATAGGTAGTGGGTGGGGGTCTCTAAGATAGGGAATTTATACTTGTTTGAGGGGAGAGGGAGTTTCTGGTCTAGGATCCTCTTTTGGTATAGGATCCTCATTTTCTTCTACTACTTTCTTAAAAGTGCGCCGGTTCTCACAGCTCCAAATTTCAGTCAATCTTTTAAACTATCTGTTGATGCAAGTGATGTTGGGGTTGGAGCAGTATTGATTCAAGAAGATAGAAATGATGTTGATCATCCAGTGTGCTATTTCTCTAAGAAATTAAATAAGCACCAAAGAAATTACTCAACAATCGAGAAGCAATGTTTGGCTTTAACATCGGCATTACAGCATTTTGAAGTTTACATTAGCTCAGCTCCTTCTCCGGTTGTTGTGTTTAGTGATCACAACCCCCTTACTTTCAGCGACAAGATGAAAAATAAAAATCAAAGATTATTAAGGTGGAGTTTGTTTTTACAAGAATATAATCTTGACATCAGGCACATCAAGGGAAAAGATAATTTAATTGCAGATGCACTTTCCCGTGTATAGAAATATTATTTCATGTACACTATATATAATTCATAAGAGCTCTTCTTATGTAATTTTGTTTTACCTCATGTATAATTTACATATGGTAAAAAGAAAGCTTTATTATATAAATCTTTCTTTTTCTTTATGGGGGAAGTGTTACCTATATGTAATTAAATTATCTGTGTGTTAGTTTTAAATTTCTTTTTATTTTACTTTTGTTTCATTACATTTTATTGTAAGTATAATATTTGTACTGGATTTGACATTTTTCCCAGTAAATTTAGTTCAGTTCTTTTAGCCTGATTAAAACGTAGTAGATTGCTACATCATATTTTTAGTTGACCTAGTTCTTAATCTTGGTTCTGAATTCGTAAACACTAAGTGAAAATGATTTGTCATGACCAAGGTCATGTTCAGCCCACGTGTTAGCTCTGTCGTAAACAGCTGTTTTTAAATTCATTTCCAGTGTGGGAATCAATGATTCTTAGCTAGGATTATTCTAGCCTACGTGCTAATTGACTTGTAGCGAGTGATCACGTGATCCATCACGCGGGCTTGAAATTACGTTTTAGTTTGGTTTAATTCTCAATCTCAGAGTTTCTGAGTCAGTTGTGAATAATACCTTCAGGCTGAAAGGTATTCTTGTTGTTGCTATTTGAATTGAGTTTTTTCATTTAAAATAATTTATTCACCCTGGAAATTACTCTTATTCATCAAAATTCTTGGACAAAAGACATTTACTAAAATTATTCGGAATTCAAAAGCCGGAATTATATTTTTGGTGACTCAACAAGGAACTGTTGACACATCAACACAAACTGGTTATAGAGGACGTCATCGCCTTCCATATTGGAACTTCATCGAAATTCGAACTTGGATTCAATTAGAAATTTTTAGTGATAGGACTTATATTTTTGAATTCTAGGATTAATTTTTGGATTATATTCACAAACAGTAAGTCCTATTTCATATTTTTATCTTTTTTTCTAATGAAATAAATTATTTTGTTAAATTTATAAAGCTTGTTGACTTCGCTCTTTTCTTTTGTTACTTTTGTACCAGCCTACACGTAACATCTGTAAATCTGCATCTTTTCTTAAACACATAGGGTGAGGGTATACTGGCATTTTCTGATCTTTATAAAAAAAAAAAAAATTACACTTTTATTTTTCGTTGTATATTATTTTCCTGCATAACTCGCCTTGACCACACTTTTATCCCGTCCAAACTTGTAAACTAATAGACATTATCTCGCGATGACTAGCCTTGACCACACGTTTATCCATCCAAACTTGTAAGAAATAGGCAATATCTCTCGATACCGATATTGTTGCTTTCATGCGAAAATTCTGCAATATTTCTATCACCTCTGAAACAGCATAGATTGTACAGTCATTTATGATGTATAAAAATTATCTTACATTATGATCACTTTCTTCCAGTTAAGAAAAATAACACCAGCAGCTGTCTTCATACACTGATTCATCTATAATACCATACATGTACAGAGTAATGGAATTTAAATTTTTTGATGCATTCATATCTTTTTTAATATGCATTAGACTATCTGCACTCACACCGTCAAGGGCGAATATTACGCATTTCTAAGTCAGCCGTAAATGTTGCACTGATTTCGCAATACTAAACACATCATGCATCATATATGGAATTCCGATACAATAGTTATCCCGATAAAATCCTGTTTCTTTCATGTAAATAAGAGATGATGCGTTACACTTTGTCATCACAATTCAGCACCATCGTAGTTTTACTTGCTTTTAAACATTCGAATGCATGCAAAGTGTATTTCTTTATCAGAATTAGTAGTAATAAGACAATTTAAAAAAAAAAATAAAAAAAAAATAACCCCAAACAAACAACGATGCAAACAAGAAAAAGCTAGATCAATAAGCAAATTTTACAATGTTTTCCAACTACAACGATTGATTATTAAAACTGCATAATTATCCTTAGTTCTCAACATACAATGTTTCAATATAGTATATTGCATCGTCAGAAAAATATCGACATTCCCAATATTTTTCGCCATACCGTTATATCCCCGTTTTATAAGTCTGTATAGTTATATGGTGTATGTACATGCAAAACGCGCGCCAACTCGGTGATTCGTTCTGGACAAGTCTTTAATTGGATATTCATGTAACTGTTATTATTTGGACCTGTTTTTCAGCTGTACTCAACCTGGAATACCAGAATTAATACTCAGTTGTCGTGTCATCTGAATCCGGGCATATTATAAGAATGGGTTTCCAGACTGTTTACTGATAAAATCTTTCTCCATTAATTACGATCTTTTTTCAGCTCACTCCTGAAAAAAAAAAAAAAAAAATACACGCAAACTCACGTGGTGACTAATTAACGTGCTTCGTATTTGTTGTGTCTATTATTATTTTGTGTCAGGATAATCATAGGCCATTGACCAAATATTTATCGATATTCTTCAAATACAAACTGAGGTAAATGGTGAATTAGGTTTTAGTAAACAACAAAGAGTGAATCATCTGGTTTTATTATGATTAAATTAGGTTAGTATCATGTTTACCATCTGTCTACTCTTGCGGTTTCCAGTGTGATTTTCTCTTAATGGTTTTAATTCGTAATTCCAGAAGCTAAGATGAACGTAAATGAGAACGGAACTTATCTTTAATGACCAATGAAAATCGATCACTTTTCCATACATTACTTCACGTAAGCAAATATTTTTGTTCCATTGACTCTTTAAGTTTTACAGAATTTTCTGATAAAATGATAAACAAAAACAACCATAAAATTGCATTTGTGGAATTATTTTTGATCGTCCTTGATAGTGAAAACACCTGACTAGTATGTACAGTGGTCACTATATCATGTCAGTTGTTATATATATATATATATATATATATATATATATATATATATATATATATATATATATATATATATATATATATATATGTATATAATGTTCCATTTAAATGTAGATATAGATATTGTTCATGTATATTTGGGCCTTTCATGGAGAAATATGAAGATAAATTTGAAAAGTAAATCATTCTCTTCACCATAAAACAATTTAAGGATTTTTTTTATCCTTCCTGTCAGGAAATGATGGGCGATATCGAGCTATATCAAGCTTGAAAATGAAAAAACAACTTTCACCTTCCTATAATAAATTTGAACATATCAGATTTCACCATTTTCAACTGTTTTCAGCAGGATGCACGACACTCTTTTAATCTGTTGACGGTGTTTGATCTATTTTGTTTTTCTCAGTACACTTAGCGCCTAATCTGTCCTATTTCCGTTATTTTTGTAGTACTTTCTATTGTTCTCTTAACTCTAGCAAAACAATGAACATATCAACAACCAAAAGGAATCCAGGCACACTCTGATACTGTATTAACCCCCACCCCCACCCCCCAAAAAATTAAATTAGATCGGCTTTGATTTGAACCTACAACTTCCATGGATGCTTGGATTGTACAGAGTAAGATGCGTCACGACTAACCTGGTCGAATGGGACTGCACAAAGCGTGTGCATTTGTGGAAGAAAAATACCATAATGTTCGCGAATAATAATTCCAACAATCTGACATATGCATAATACAGACATCTTTTAAGGTACACTTTATTCAATTCCCCAGATGTATGGCTGCGGCTTTTCTTCAGATCTTTGTGTGTTCTAAACGGACCTTACGCGAGAAGATAAATCCCTCCGCCTGCCGAATCTCTAGATATGCCGACATGTTCACCTCCAACGGACATTTAGTACTTAGCTAAGAAATATGTTTCCATTTCAATGATACGATAACAACAAAAAAAGAGTACATTTTCAGACTTTGTAATAATTTATTTTGCGGTGCAGTGCTTCCTTATGTCGCGAAATATCAGTGATAGTTATTCTACTGATGGGCGTTACGAAGTGCTATATTGATTAATGACGTCAGTTATGCAGGACAGACGCGTAACAGTTCGTCCATCGCTGGCGGCAAAAATGCAAAAATTAATCGACTCGAGGAAGAATAAAATCCACCAGTATTACGATGTGTGTGTGTGTGTGTGTGTGTGTGTGTGTGTGTGTGTGTGTGAGAGAGAGAGAGAGAGAGAGAGAGAGAGAGATGGAACTGTCACATATTTATTTTCTTAAGACATAATTAATTTTGCCCATATGGTCTAACCATCTCCTCTGCTGACACGTGCAGATTGTCAGAAATAGTGGCTGCCGCTTAAAATGGATTTATTGATGGAAACCATCCTGTAAAGAGGTCCAAGAAAGGATTATCTTAAGTATTGAGCGATATGGCATTGGAAAAGAAAGAGAAAGAAAGGTAAGGGGGGGAATATTGTTGACTTAAGTCATAAGCCTGGAACTTTCAATAAGTGGTTTCCGACTGCTCGTTGGTGTGCATCAATATGTGTTACAACCGCAAATACCCCCGACTCAGCTCCAATTGATACAAAGAACAGCTAAAAAAAGAAAAAAAAGAAAGAAACTCCCCCCCCCCAAAACCCCAAAACAAAACAACAACAACAATAACATCACTTTAGAAGTATCCAGGAGACACTCATAACATTAATTACCATACAAAAAAGAAATTCAGACTTTAGTGATGATGACAACGAAACGTTTCCCTAAAATCTAACTAATTTGTCTTTGACAATGTCATCTTTACATTTCAAAGAACTTGATTTTTCTAATAGACACTATATTATAGCCAGTAGTGATCTAACATTCCGTTACACCCCACACATCCATACGTACTATAACTGTTATAAAAGATGCCAAAAGTTAAAAGAACAATCTTTTAATCCGCTATCAAAGTAGAGGTACTATAATTACTTGTTAGAACCAGAAAGTATTGTTATTTTGTAAATCTGCTTCTGATGCTTTCATCATTGTCCTCTCTTAAAAGCCAGATGTTTGCTGGGTGAAGGTCACGGGCTTTGATTAACCTTCGAGTGCCAGTCAATATTAGAAGCGTTGATTATGCCTTAGTAATTACCTTGATCAGCCACTACAACTGAGAACTCACATGAAAAGCATCTAGACAGCTCATTAATTCCTATATTTGTTCACACGTTCAATATACAGTTAACCTGTCGAAGGGAATCTATTACAGTATTTAATGACGATCGATACTAATATGGAATGGTTCCCACTGAATAAAGATATTTATTTCAGCTTTCAACTGTACTGGTCAGAAAGGGCCTTCTGTACAGGCTTGAATGCATATATCATTAAAGAATATATGTGGCCATGAGATAAACACAAATATTTAATATATGTTAATATTGCGTAAAAGTATGGTCAGAGAGACCTTCTTTTGTTGTAAGGGTGTACTACTATCAAATTTATTTCTACCATAAACAGCACCCAAACGATGAACTTGAAAGATAAAATTTAAACAAAGTCACTGCAGCATTAAATATAGTTCACAGAGACTTATCTTTGTAATACAGGTGTTTTACTTATCAAGATGCATCCACCCACCGAATTTCATGATTGTAGGCAGAACATTATGTACAAATCATAACAAACACTCGTGTGGTAATCAGTTAAACACCAAAATCCGGTTAAAGATGAAATACAGGTCATGATAAGCGTGTTTGATTATAATGGTGTGGTACCAACTGACACATATGTCATCATCAAATTCACGATTCTAGCATGAACAGTGCTTGAGAAATGCGCATCAAACAGAAAATTTAACTGAATTCACCAAAACGAAAAAAATAGGAAGAACATTTGGTTGAAAATGCAATGTAGTTTTACATGTGCTTGGCGGGTAGTACTACAGCTCTCCTTAGCGTCGCGCACAACACGGTCATAAAGCTTGCTGCACTGAATCGTGACAGAGTTGTTCGATAGTTGAATGCAAATACACAGAAATAGATTTTCGAACTGTCTTTCATTACAAAATATTCTTTAGTATATTTAGATGGCGTTCTCAGAAAATCTCGGTGAAGAAAAAAAATTTATTAACTTTGTCATGAATCTCCTGAGTGATAGGCAATGTAATCGTGGTGGATGTATTGTTTGATCGATATGATGTGAAGCATTCTATCAAGTTGTTTGAGCATTCAAGACGCCTTAGACTGGACGGTACTGAAGTAAGAATACATTATTCAGACACAAAACAGCTACACAAAAGTTCTCCTAAACGTTTCTTCATCAACAAAAACAGTGATTCTTGTGTGAAAAAGGATAAACTTTTGCCTCTGAAAAGCTGTAACCTGATAAAGTGGTTGTGGATTTGATGATGTTCTGGAGGTTAAACCAATGAAAACCACGGGATCAATGGCTTGATAACATTTCCACAGCTTCCAGGAAGTAGCTGATAAAAAAAAAATAATTTGGCAAGTTTCAGATGCTGCCAAAGACCTAATTCACGGAATTGTCTGGTCTCCAGAAGAGGAAGTCATGTATGTCCATTTCTGCACGAATATTAATGCCATGATATGGTTCAAAAGTGGCGTTAAGGATAAATTGCTCTATACCTCAACTACGACTTTACAACACATGAGGCCAAGAGATTTGTTCTCTTGTGCCTGGACAGGATGCAGTTTAGTCGGTGGGTTTTTGTCCCATAGAAATGTAAATCTGAAAAGTGCAACGCGATCAATATCACTGAACTGAGTTACACACTCTTCTTGAGAAAGCAGTTCAAGAATAAGTAGCTTCGTACTGCTGCAAACTGTCTTGACCACCATATCAAAATGGTAAACTATCTTGACCACCATATCAAAATGGCAAACAGTCTTGACCGCCATAACAAAATGGTAAACTATATTGACCACCATATCAAAATGGTAAACTATCTTGACCACCATAACAAAAAGGCAAAGTGTCCTATATTCACATCGAAAAGGGCACCCAAAACATATCCGCCTTATTCCACTCTCATTAGAAATGGATGGGAAACTGAAGAAAAAACGCAATCCACGCTGATGACACAGGACCCAGCCTCTAAAGCTAAGAAAGAGTTTATAATATGCGCTTCAATGAATCACAGTGTCAAAATCCCTACAGTTGTTGATCTCCAAGACTTTCTGTTTTGTTTTGTTTGTTTTGGGGTTTTTTTTTTGGTAGGGGGTGTCTTTTTTTTGGGGGGGGGGTCGGGTGAGAAAACTTTCTAATGAGGCACGGTTTCATTGGTTTTGGATGAGTTTGATCCAAATATAGCTGCATTATCAAATACTAGTAATTATGTATCGTATCAAAATATGTGTGATGATATAATTAACAGCGAAATTCGAGGGGCTGAAGTATCATATATGTGGATGAATATAGGAATTAGGCGTGTGCACTTCATGTTACATACTTTTCATGTGAGGACTCACCTGTATTGGTTAACGAGGATAATTTAATTGATGCTTGAACTAGGTACTGTTGGCTGCCACTCCAAGGTAACTCAAAGCCTATGACTCCACTAAAATCTGGCTTCTTGTGATGGACAATGATAATTGTTTCTCAAGCAGATTTTAAGAACAGTTATGTTTTTAATTGTGAAAGACATGAATACGAATTAAACTTTTCACGCCGTTTGAAAGCCTAACACCCCAAGCTTGCTAGCCAGCGAAAGCTCAACAAGGGTGGCGCAGAACTGAAGGAAAACATCCCTCTAAGAAACAATACAGAGATAGACGGAAAGAATGTGAAAGAACAAGTCCAAAACATTTTTTATTGTTTCTAAAATAAAATCAAGCCAACACAGTTTTTTTTTCTTCTTCAAAATCGACATTTTTTTAATTTGCCCAGTTAATCCACGACTTCATGGATGAAGAAAATAGTCACCATATTGTCCACAGCCCATGGAATCTGATGTTAGTATTCTCTCATTATTGAGTTGAGTGGATACAGCATTTCCTTTCATTTAAAAAATCGATGACATCGTCTTCCAGAGGAAGTAATTTGTAAGAATCAAAATATTCCACGGTCTGGTCCGTGGGAAAATAAATGGTTACCCAGTGGGTTCATGGACGATTACTGCCGTATTTTTTTTTGTTTTTTTTTTTTTTAGGATAACATACGTTTGAGCGTCTTTAGATTCTCGATGAAGAGGTTCATCTTTAGCTCACGCCCCTGGATTCCAAGAAACTGTGTACGAACTATAAGTCAGAAGGTAATGAAGTTTCAGGTATTCATTCTTTACACAGGTACTCATAGTCTTCAGATCACGCCTGACATTTCTTTTGAAAAAAAAATCTGTCAAATAAGTTGATGAATGGGAAGTTTCTGTAATGTGTTGCAAGATGATTGATTTGGCAACCATAACAATATTCTCTGGTTAGATGTGTGATTCTTTCAGTCAGGTGACGAAAATAGCAGGAGACTTGTTCTGGCCATCTTGATATCATGACTATATTTGTCTTCTGCACTTATGGTCAGTGATTGCTAATGTTCTGGATAAACAAACACCATCTTCACGTATCTACATAAGTTCGTGCTCTATCTTTCTTTCTAATAGTCTAGAATCACTTCACTCAGACTGCTAATTTCAAGAGTATTGTCAAATTCTTCATAAAATACGACGTTCACCGTGTTCACGAGAGCTAGCGCAAACTGCTGTTCCATACAAAGTTGACCTGATTTGATAGGTTGGAAGTGTCCTTCATCGCTGCTTGGTCTGGAATGAAATCAAAGCTCCATTAAGCATATCCTCTTCTATAATCGTTGTTCCAAATACAGTGGTTACTGTTGGTACCTAATTATCATATAGTTTCAAAAAGAGTCAAGGAAAATTTCAAGTAATTATTTTGGGAAAAGTTAGGTTCAAAGGATCTGATACACAAGGTCTGGCCATCTTGATCCAAACATCCATTGAGGGCCGCATTGCTGACGATGCCAGCGAGTAAACGTTGTGGCAGATGGCATTGGAAAGCATGATCTTCGATCTTGTATCGGAGCCCAGAGGCAATGGTGAAGGTCTTGACTCCCACTTGTCGTGGTGGATACTTTGCTGTCGTTCTGCTCAAATGATGTATCCATTTTAGGTAAGACTTCGAAAACGTCGCATGTAAAGTCTGGCTTCTTTAATTATAATTTTTTCCTTGTTACCGTTAACCATCAAATCGAACGGGGTACTACTTAGATTCAATCCCATAGGTACATCAACACAATTCATTAATACTAGACTTGCGACCAAATATCCAAAAGTTTAAACAACCCAGCATAAACTACGTCCTTCTTTGATTTTCTTTCGGTGGTCGTTAAAGCCAACATAGTGAACATCGTCATCTGCAGTCAAAGCCGTGTCGTTAGACTCGCCCAAATGTCAGGTTTCCATTGAAGCATCCAGATGTGTATTACTGGCATCTTTCAAGAGATTCCCCAGGAACACTCGGTATAGGTAAGTGTACATGCTGCTGAACAGTTTGTTATTCAACTGCAAATCCACTTCACTGAACAACGAATGCCTGAATTTGTTCACGGAATCTACTCTGGGATCGGCTCCTTGATTGCTGTTATTACCATAAGATCTTTGAGGCATAATTAACTGTTATTCAGATCGATGTAATCTTCGGTGTGTCCTTTGATTTGAAATTGATGGGTGCTGACGTAGTCACCAACGACATATAATGAAATTCTACTTATTTGGGATTATATCATCATTGCTATCGCAGGTAGCATGGCAACAGATCGAGTTCTGAGTCGGAACATTCGCAGGAATCTCGTGAATCATTTATCTCCTTTTTAGTTAGTAATCAATATTGTCAAACTGTTCTTTTTTTATTCTCTTCTGAGCGGTTGCATATCTAACCGGTCTGATTTTCAACGTGGGATTTGCCTTGTCATTGTTGTGGCGCAGAGGAGGAATTAACGCTTTCTTCAGGAGCGTGAAGAGAATTGGGGGTGGGGTTGGGTCTTGGCGCCTTGGGAGGTCTTTTCCTGTCTGATTCAACACATTTGCTCCTGCTTCCATCAAGGCTTCTTTAGGTATTACTTGGTCGATGAGAAATTCTTTTCTTTGCGAGTATATAAACATCAAATTCAGTCCTTCATTTAATTCGATAGG
This sequence comes from Megalonaias nervosa, assembly GCA_016617855.1. NCBI lineage: Eukaryota > Metazoa > Mollusca > Bivalvia > Unionida > Unionidae > Megalonaias > Megalonaias nervosa. The sequence goes on along the minus strand of JAECUM010017278.1, from coordinate 136,483 downwards.
GTTTCGAAAATGATTGGTTAGAACAAAAAAATTATGTCCACACCCTTGCCAGACAAAGACAAAACGAAGGAAGTGAAGACAGAAGTTAAACCAAAACCAATTTCCCATGTTCAGGAATCATTCTATACACCTATTGCTTGTCGGACACTTATAGCATCGCAATTCCAAAAAGTTGCCCACGAAGAAATGAGCATTGGTAGTTGGTTAACTTACTGAGGGCAGCAACAACTACGTGGATACATGTACAGCCAGCATGTACTACCATCCAGCTCATCCTTGGCTGCGGAGGAGTTAAGAAATTGCATCATGCAGCTAAAACCATACTCAAAATTCCTTTCAGTCACTTGCATTTTGAACTCGGGTATTACTCAGTATAATATGTTGTAAAGGACTCTTCCATGACATCTTGTAAAAATCGGTTGCAATCGTTGCAAGGGGATCATCTCAAGAGCATTGTTGCCATAATTACACTCATTCTTAGCTGCTTTCCTCCGTTGTTCTTGAAACACGGAGTTGCAAGACAAGACTTGCTCGAGACGTGGTATCTCTCCTGTGAACCGTGTTATGAGGTAAACTTAATACATTTGGGGTCTGTTTTTGTTGTTTCCCAAATGTGTATAGTTCGCAAAATCTTAAAAAGAAAATCTGACCATTCGAACTTAACAATTTTAACGACAGTGCCCTCGCCACCGGAAATAATAGCTATGCCTCATAATTTATGAATGCAGGTAACACAAAAATGTACTTCATCTTTATATAGCAATGACATAAACACAAAAATTGAGACCAACAAACCTATGTCAGAGACATTTGATTCACTTCGGGTTTCTTCGTATCTCTGCAGTAGGTTTAGATCTCATCAGACTGAAATACCTACACGAAGTGTTATAAACAGCTAAAGCATCTCAGACATAAAAAAAGGCCCGAACTCAACTGTATTCGTTGCGCTACATCTTTTCTCAAAACTATCTGCAACCTCCTATCAGATTTGTTTTTTGTGTTTTTCTTAATTATTATTCGAAAGCAAAATGTTGCGCGAGATTTTAAGGTGGGATGATTGACAGCTTAAACTGGTACCCAGTCATGCAGCAGACAGTAGAGTACGAGTGTAAAGGGCAGCCGTGAGACTATGGGAGCTGTATATACATTTTCCTACCGGAAATAATTAATTCTATTTCCGTTTACTTTTCATATGCAGCAAGTTTACTCAACACGGGTGTTCTTGCCACAAACTGTAAAAAATAGATTACGTTTTAAACCCTGCAGTAAAAACAATAACTCGGACACTATAATGCATCAAACTCGAATGTTCAATGCATAGAGATTTGCCAATGCTTCTCCATTTCATTCTTTTTTAAATAATAAATACTATATGTACTTAAAGATTACATTAAACATGCTTTTGTATGTCATCGGAAGAAAATTATCAGCTTTTGAAATCTCAGTATTATTCTTAAATCGTAATATATTCCGATATTTCATACTGAATAGTGAAAAAATTTTCTTGAACAAAAATTGGAAATAACTCAGTAAGTATTTTCTTTCTACGTACTGTAGATAACATAATCATCTTTAGTGCGAAAAAATTATTTATTTGTAGCAGTTTGAGACAAGAAGATAAAGTAATTATCTTCAGTGCGAAAAAATTAGTGACCTGTAATATTTTGATACATGGGGATAAAATAATCATCTTTAGTGCCAAAAAATTTAGTTATCTGAAATATTTTGAGTCATGGGGATAAAATAATCATCTTCAGTGCGAAAAAATTAGTTATTTGCAGTAGTTTGAGACAAGGGGATAAAATAATCATCTTCAGTGCGAAATAATTAGTTATTTGTAGTAGTTTGAGACAACCGGAGAAAATAATCATCTTCAGTGCGAATAAAAATTAGTTATTTGTAGTAGTTTAAGACATCGGCATTAAGTAACCTACCTAAGACATATCCTATTGTTGAAAACACTTTCTACCAGCTATGGAAACGAAAGAAACGTAAATAGATTACAGCTAGTATGACGATTAGTTTATAAAGAAAGAAAAACACTCAAAAGTTAGCTTTGCTATCATATCTTAAAAACAATCCTGTATCACTACAATAGAATCTCACTTATGTCTTGATGCCCATGTGTTTTGTATTCAATATCATTTGGTTCAATGTAATCACGTTTTAAAAAACCTTTCAAACAAATAAAATGTACTCTTGAAATATAATAATTCTAGTGGATGTGTTCAAGTCTGATAGAGTTATTGATTGGAATAAAAAGTCATAAAGATACTGTCTATGTTAAGTTCACTGGTAACAAGAAACTATTGGAATGGTTATTGTGATAGACTTGTGTCTGAAATTCTAGGATTATTTGGGATTTGATTTGTAAGTTCTGTTTTTACATTTTCACTTTGTATTCTTGAGAAATAAATTATTTGTTGAATTTTATATAGCTTGCTGCTTCTCACTCTTTTCTATTACTTAAGACCATAGAGTCGTAAGAGAAAATTAGGGGCTTGTCCAGGTCAAGAATTTCTCTAAAAGTTTAAGAAAACTTTGTTTTTGAAACTTCAATTCCCCTTTGTTTTGGAATTTTACAAATCGCAGTTATTATTTCACATTTTATAAATCTGTAGTGAAACCAACATAATTGTACCATGTCATTAATTTTGGAGAACTTTATTTTAAATCTTATTCAGGAAAAGCTTAGCTCCTGGATAAAAAAAGAATGAATTACACCAGTTTGCATGAAAATATGATCTTTCTAAGGCGAAGGCTTCTTAAACGACGCAAGAAATAAAAAATATTTTGTATAATATTTGGTGGAAAATAATTATTTGGATAAAAGAACTTTGGGTTGATTAGTAAATATGTATCAGACTCTAACATGAAAGGAAAGGAATTGAAATTAAAATACATGATGGAATTAGAGTTAAGAAATCTTGAACTTTAGAAAGAAGAAAGAAAACTGCAGAAGAGGAGAGAGACAAATGCAATTACAGAAACAAGACAAAAGCAATTACAGAAAAAGAAAATCAATCGAAATTTTATATATATATATATATATATATATATATATATATATATATATATATATATAGAGAGAGAGAGAGAGAGAGAGAGAGAGAGAGAGAGAGAGAGAGAGAAGGGAATTTCAATTTAGATTAAAAGAATTAGAGCTAGCAGGTGGAAAGCAATCCCCACTTTACATACAAGTTCAAGTTTTGATGTGACTTAAATATTAGATTAGTACCCCTTTTTAAAGAAAAGGAACATAAATATTTTCCTTATTTTGAAAAAAAAAATGCTGAAAATTTGAAAAGGCCGAGATAGCATTGGACTCTGTTATTACAAAGTGCACTTTTGGCAAAGCTCGTGACATCTACACTTCACTGTCAGTACTGCAAAATGTTGATTATGATCTGATTAAGGAATGCATCTTGAAAGGTTATGAGTTGGTACCTGAGGCTTATCGACAAAAGTTTAGGAACTATAAAAAGAACTGGACAAACCCATGTCGAATTTGCAAGAGAAAAAGAGCAGTTATTTGATAGGTGGCACTTAGACAAGAAAGTTGGTCAAGATTACGAAAATCTCGGATAACTCATATTCGTTGAAGAGTTCAAGAACTGCGTCTATAGTGACGTTGAGACTTATCTTGATGAGCATAAGGTCGAAACTTTAGAAAATGCAGCTGGTACAGCTGACGAGTATACCTTAGCCCATAAAGTTTCTTTTGTCAGTAAGTCTTCCACTCTGCAGTCTTCTGGTAAGAAACATTATTTCAGCCTAATATAAGCCCTTCCAAGTTTCAAACTGGCACAGCTTTTAGAAATCAAGTTTCTGACAAGTCTGATCAGAAGTTCTTATCTCTTCCTACGTGTACCTATTGCAAGAAGAAATGTCACGTTATTTCTGATTGCTACAATTTGAAAAATAAGCAACAGAATCAAGGCAGAACTATTTCAAATGCTCTATTTCTAAGAGGTCAAGGTCATGTATTTGAAAGCAATACATTTGTTGGGTCAAACAAACCCCAGTCTGATTTTATTATTGAAAATTATAAACCATTCATGTCGAAGGGTTCTATATCACTCATTAGTGATTGTGCCAATCCTATCACTATTAAAATTTTAAGGGACGCAGGAGCTTCTCTGAGTCTTTTATCATGTTACATATATGTCAGTGAATTATTTGTGTGGTAGTTTTAAATTTCATTTTATTTTATTTTTGTTCATTACATTTTATTGTAAGGATAATAGTTTTACTGGATTTGACATTTTTCCCCAGTAAATTCAGTTCAGTTCTCTTAGCCTGATTAGAACGCAAAACTATTGCTTCATTATATTTTTAGCTGACCTTGTTTCAGAAATTTTGTAAACACAGAGTGAAAATCTTTGATTGTAATCAAGGTCATACTTCGCCTACGTGTTAGTCTGAATAAACAACGTTTTATTTTTAAATTTATTTCCAGTGTGGGAATCAGATTCTTAGCTAGGCCATAGTAGCTTACGTGATAATTGACATTTTTTACTGCGCTGTTCGTACAAAGTAAGTGATCATGTGACCCATCACGAGTGTCAAAATGACGCATCAGTTGGGCTTATTAACCCCTGTTATTCTAGATTTAGTTCAGTTGTAAATAATACCTTGAGGCAGAAAGGTATTTCTGTTGTTGCCATTTGAATTGAGTTTTTTATTTAAAATAATTTATTCACCCTGGACAATACTCTTCTTCATCGAAATTCTTGGACAAAGACATTTACTAAAATTATTCGGAATTCAAAGCCGGAATTATATTCTTGGTGACTCAACAAAGAACTGTTGACACATCAACACAAATTGGTTATAGAGGACGTCATCGCCTTCCATATTGGAACTTCATCGAGATTCGAACTTGGATTCAATTAGAAATTTTTAATTGATAGGACTTATATTTTTGAATTCTAGGATTAATTTTTGGATTAGATTCACAAACCGTAAGTCCTATTTCATATTTTCACCTTGTTTTCTAGGGAAATAAATTATTTTGTTAAATTTACAAAGCTTGTTGACTTCACTCTTTTCTTTTGTTACTTTTGAACGAGCCTACACGTAACAAAGGAAAATTGGGGTTCTCGTTCTTCGGATATATGAATTTTGGCTAAAATATTTCAGAAAATTGTTTCTTGAAATTTAAATTCCTCTAGGTTTCAGAATTTTTTAAATCCCAAGTACTATTTCATATTTTGTTTGAAATTTTTAGTGGAATTAACAGGCTTTTTTCACAATGTGATCAAAAGTGGAGACTTTTCTTTCTAGTCCTACTCAGGAGGAGTTGGATAGTTTGAGAAAAGAAGTTGCTTGAACTTGCCAGAAAATATAATCTTTCCGAGGCAAAATCTTCCTTAACGAAGCAAAAAATTAAAAACATTTTGATCCAGTATTTGGTAGACAAGAATGTTTTCGATAAAAGTGTTTTGGGTTCGATCGGTAAGTTTGCATCAGACTCTGATATAAAAGTAAAGGAATTTAAATTAAAATACAAGATGGAATTAGAGTTAAGGAAACTGGAAGTTCAGAAAGATAAAAAGAGGAGATACAAATGCAACTGCAATTGGATAAAGAAAAAGAACAAATGCATTTACAAAAAAGAAGAGAAACAATTGCAGGTGCATTTTGAGAAAGAGGAGAGAGAGATATGAAAGAGAGAAAGATAAACAAATGATTTATGAAAAGAGGAGAGAGAGAGACAGGAGAGAGAGAAAGAAAAACAAATGCAATTGGAGTTACAGAAAGAACCAATGCACTTACAAATGCAAAAAGAGAAGGATGAAAAGGAATTTCGAATTAAAATGAAAGAAATGTAGCTGGCAAGTGAAAAGCACGATCCCACTTCACATACAAATTCAAGTTTTGATATGACAAGAAATATCAGGTTAGTGCCCCCTTTTAGAGAAAAAGAAGTAGGGAAATATTTTCCTCGTTTCGAAAACGTCGCTGAAAATTTGAAATGGCCAAGGGAGCATTGGACTCAATTACTACAATGTGTACTAATTGGTAAAGCTAGTGATATTTACCATTCAATGTCAATTCACCAAAGTGTAGACTATGATGTAGTTAAGGAATGCCTTTTAAAGGGTTATGAGTTAGTCCCTGAGGTTTATCGGCAAACATTTAGGAACTATAAAAAAGATACTAGACAAACTCATGTCGAATTCGCAAGAGAAAAAGAGCAGTTATTTGATAGATGGTGTTTAACCGAGAAAGTTGAACATGATTATGAAAGTCTCAGACAACTCATGTTACTTGAAGAGTTCAAGAACTGTGTCCATAGCGACATTAAGACTTGTCTTGAAGAGCATCAGATCGAAACCTTGGAAAATGCTGCTCATGCTGCTGATAAGTATTTCTTAACTCATAACGTTTCTGTTATAGGCAAGTCTTTCACTCAGCAGTCTACTGGTAAAAAGGTATTTCAGCCTAATACGACTGCTTTCCAAACTCAATCTGGCACAACTTTTAAAAATCAAGCTTCTGAAAAGTTTGATTCAAAATTCTCCTCTCCTCCTACGTGTACCTATTGGAAGAAAATAGGACACGTTATTTCTGATTGCTTCAAATTGAAACATAAGCATCAGAATCAAGATAGACCTATCCCAAATGCTCTTATTTCTAAGAGATCAAGGTCACGGTCATGTATTGAAAGCAATACATTTGTTGGGTCTAATAAAACCCAGTCTGATTTTATTATGGAGAATTATGAACCACTCATGTCGAAGGGTTCTATATCACTCTTGGGTGATTTGACCAATCCTATCCCTATTAAAATTTTAAGAAATACAGGATCTTCTCAGAGTCTTTTATTATCCAGTACTTTGCCTTTTTCTGAGAAGTCTTCTTCTAACGAGAGCGTTCTCATTCAGGGAGTAGAGTGCGGCTTTGTTAATGTTCCTCTCCATTCTGCAAATTTGTCATCAGACTTAGTTTCAGGACCTGTGACAGTCGGAGTAGTGTTTACTTTACCCGTTGAGGGCATTCATTTGTTACTAGACAACGACATAGCTGGAGACAATGTTGAGGTTAATCCACTTTTAACTGACAAGCCTTGTTTAGATCAGAAAGTTGATCCTATTGAAAAAGAATTCCCTGATTTATACCCAGCTTGTGCAGTTACCAGAGCTATGGTAAAGAAAGCTCTTGAGAATGATTTCGATAAGGAAAATATTCCTTTAGCTGACACATGTATTGGTCAGGCTTTTGATGAGGTCACTTTCACTCCTTGTTTGGACCAATCAAAAGGTATTGATCACAGTGATCCTCTTTTAACTACTCATTCTCTTTTTTCTAATCAGGGTGACAAACAAAGATCACTTGTCGTCGAACAGAAAAAAGGTCCTGAGATCTCCTGTTTGTGTCAGAGGGCCATTAGTGAAACTGAAGCCACTGAAGTGTCTGTCTGTTATTTCATTAAAAATGGAATTCTTATGAGAAAATGGAGACCTCCCGAGGTACCCACTGGTGACGAATAGTCAGTGAACTATCAAATTGTAGTTCCAAAATCTTACAGACAGGAAATACTTAGTTTGGCCCATGAAACTCCTCTGGCTGGTCATTTGGGGATTAATAAGACTTATCACAAGATCTTGACTCACTTTTATTGGTCAAAAATCAAAAGTGATGTTTGTAAATACTGTAGATCTTGTCATACTTGTCAAATGGTAGGAAAACCCAATCAGAAGATACCTAAGGCTCATTTGCAACCTATTCCTGCATTTGGCGAACCATTTAGCAGAATTATGGTAGATTGTGTTGGTCCCTTACCTAAAGCCAAGTCAGGCAACCAATATTTGTTGACCATTATGTGTGCGTCAACAAGATTCCCAGAGGCAATTCCTTTGAGGAATATTAAAACCAAAACTATAGTAAAAGCTTTGATAACGTTTTTTGCTGAATTTGGCCTTCCCAAATCTGTCCAATCGTATCAAGGGTCAAATTTCATGTCTGGAATTTTCCAGCAAGCTATGCACGAATTAGGCTTTAAACAATTTAAATCTTCTGCCTATCACCCTGAGAGCCAAGGGGCCTTAGAAAGAGTTCATGCGACTTTAAATAATATGATTCGATCATATTGCTTTGATAGGAGCAAAGATTGGGATGAAGGCATTCATTTGCTTTTGTTTGCTGTTAGGGAGTCCCTTCAAGAATCTTTAGGATTCAGTCCCTTTGAAATAGTTTTCGGACATACTGTGCGTGGACCATTGAAGTTGTTGAAAGAGAAACTTCTTTCAAATGAAGATACTGGGCTCAATCTTCTTGATTATGTTTCTGATATTAAGTACAAATTGTCAAAGGCTTATGAGGTCGCAAGAGCAAATCTGCGTTCTACTCAGTTCAGAATGAAATCAAGATATGATAAAACTCAAGGGATAGGAGTTTTCAGCCTGGTGATAGAGTTCTTGCTCTCTTGCCCATTCCACAAAATCCCCTTCAGGACAAGTATTACGGTCCATACACGGTTGAAAAGAAAGTAAATGATTTAAATTACATCATAAATACTCCTGGGAGGCGAAAACACAAACAACTTTGCCACATTAATTGCCACGTTAATATGTTAAAGGATTATATTGAAAGAGATAGCCAAGTAAATCGTACAATTAATTTAGTTGTACATGTCCCACCAACTGAGGATTTAAGTGAAGAAATTCAATTGGACACCGTTGATCTTGGAGCAACAAATCTTGGGAATTCGGAAATTAGGAAAGATCTAGATCAGAAACGTTTACATTGCAACAACAAGAAAGAAATTAACTTAAACAGCTATTATTCGAATATGAGCACTTGTTTCCGGATATTCCTGAGAGGACAAACAAAATTTTTCATGACGTTGAAATTGTAGATTCAAAACCTGTGAAACAACATCCATAGAGGATGAACCCTTTCAAACAGGAATACTTGAGAAAGTAAATTCAGTATTTGCTGGAGAACGATTTCATAGAGCCCACTAAAAGTGATTGGAGTTCACCATGCATACTTGTTCCGAAATCGAATAAAACTTTCCATATGTGCACTGATTATAGGAAGGTGAACAGTGTGACAAACACAGACTCATTTCTATTACTAAGAATCGATGATTGTATTGGTAAAATTGGAAATGCCAAGTACGTCACGAAATTTTGACCTTCTGAAAGGATTCTGGCAAATTCCACTAACGGAAAGAGCGAAAGAAATTTCGACATTTGTGACTCCAGATGGACTCTATCAATACAAAGTAATGCCGTTTTTGTGATGAAGGGTTCCCCAAGTACGTTTCAACGCTTGATGAATATGATTACCTCTGGTCTAGATAATTGTGATGCTTACATCGATGATGTAATCATCTACAACGACACCTGGAAAGGACATCTAGACACGATTCGGAAATTCTTTGAAAGACTCACTGATGCTAATTTGACAATCAATTTATCTAAAAGTGAGTTTTGCCGTGCTTGTGTAACTTTTCTAGGACATATTGTGGGACATGGTCAACTTAAACCTATTGATGCTAAGGTTAAAGCTATCTCTGATTTTCCTGTGCCTGTCAGTAAAAAGCAACTGATGTGATTTTTGAGTATGGCTGGATACTATGGAAAGTTTTGTTCCAATTTTTCTAATATTGCTGAACATCTGACAAATTTGTTAAGTAAGAGAAACAAGTTTCTTTGGACCGAAAAATGTCGGGAAGCTTTTGATAGATTAAAAGCCATACTCAAAAGTGCGCCGGTTCTAACAGCTCCAAATTTCAATCTATCTTTTAAATTATCTGTGGATGCAAGTGATGTTTGGGTTGGAGCAGTATTGATTCAAGAAGATAGAAATGGTGTTTTTCATCCAGTGTGCTATTTCTCTAAAAATTAAATAAGCACCATAGAAATTACTCAACAATCGAGAAGCAATGTTTGGCTTTAATATTTGCATTACGGCATTTTGAGGTTTACATTAGTTCAGCTCCTTCTCCGGTTGATGTGTATAGTGATCACAACCCCTTTACTTTCATCGACAAGATGAAAAATAAAAATCAAAGATTATTAAGGTGGAGTTTGTTTTTGGAAGAGTATAATCTCAACATCAGGCACATCAAAGGAAAAGACAATTTGATTGCAGATGCACTTTCCCGTGTATAGAAATATTATTTCATATACACTTTATATAATTCATAATAATTTTCATATGTAATTTTGTTTACCTCATGTATAATTTACATATGGTAAAAAAGAAAGCTTTATTATATAAATCTTTCTTTTTTCTTTATGGGGGAAGTGTTACGTATATGTAATTATATTGCTTGTGTGTCAGTTTTAAAATTCTTTTTATTTTATTTTTGTTTCACTACATTTTATTGTAATGATTATTTTCACGGGATTCGAAATTCTTTTTCAGTGTTTCGAAATTTTTTTCAATAATTCTTTTTATCTAAGACGTAAAACGTGTTACATAAACAATATTTTTAGTTCACCTTGGTCCGCGGTAGTGTAAGCGCTACGCGAAAACGATTGGCTATTGCCAAGGTCATTCGTTTAGTCAGAATAGACAATGTTTTATTTTTAAATTTGTTTCATAGTGATGATAGATAGGGGTTCTTCGTACGTGACAAATAGCATTTTTCTTAATGCATTGTTCGAGGGTCAAGAGACCACGTAATCTATCTCGCGAGAACGGGTTGATAATTAGGGTGAATATATAACCCTTCCTGAGCGCTCGTCAGTCAGTTGTATTTCGGAAACCTTGAAGACTGGATAGGTTATTTTATTGTTGAAACCAGATTGTTTTTTAAGTTCATTTGTTTTTGGAATTTAGAAATTTATTCTCTAGAAAACCAAACGAGTGTATTGTTTTATAAATTCTGGGAGAAAGAAATTCAGTGGAAATTTATAATGGAATTATTCGGAAACATAAACTGTGATTCAATTGAGGATTTGCTGCTATTTATACGTGGACCACATCTGACGTCATCGCCTTCCATATTGGAACGTCATCGAGATTCGATCCTTTATTCTAATAGAACTATTTAGTGATGGGACTTGTATTTTTCATTCTTAGGATTAAATTTTGGATTATATTCACAAACCGTAAGTACTATTTTCCAAATTTTACATTGTTTTGTAGGGAAACAAATTATTTTGTTAAAATATACAAAGCTTGTTGTCTTCACTCTTTTCTCTTGTTATTATTTTACGAGCCTACACGTAACATATTTAGAATTAACCAACGAATGGCAAAATTTAGCGTACGTTTGAAAGGATTAAAAATACGTTGAAGAATGTTGAAAATAAAAGTTTATTATTGAACACGGTCGTCCTGTTGGCTTTATGGATGACTACTAAGGAGAATTTATAAAGCATAAAGCATATTTTGATTTAAATTATCGACAAAGAGCAGTATGTAAAACGTCTTGGGTATGATATTTACAATCAAGTTGCTTAGAAGAAATATCAGTCAATTGTGGCGAAACTTAAACGACGATAAAAGAAAATAAATACACTCATTCGAAAGAATGGTTAAATGAAAAATCTTTATACAGACTGCACAAAAGCAAGGACAATAACAATTCTTTTGGAGAAAATTTCCAATCGATAAAACTTAACACATACAGCTTAACGAAGGAAAATAGTATTGCAACAAAATAGCAATTTTCTGGATAAGCAAAACAATGATTTCTTTTCAACTTATTTAAACAATTGTTTAGCCAGTACGTTAATGCGACAAAAAAGGCAAAACAACAACAACAACAAAACAAAACAAAACGAAACTAAACAAAAGCAATACAAAAACGAAATCTCCGAAATATTTTACACAAAATGAAACCCCAAACGGGTTGACGTTTTGATATTTAAATGATGGTTAAAACAGTAGACACGATAAATCAGTATACATTACTGGAGTTGAAGCAAGAAAGGAAGACAGCAGATGAAAAGAATGGATGAACTTGTGTTGTTACCTGATAACAATTACATTTTGGACATTAGAACTTAAATTTCACGAAAAAGGTTGAATTTATTTCAAAATATAAAGTCATGAAAAATTTTAATCTACCTAACTTTAATGAAGAAATATGTAAAATCATTTAAGTAGCTTCTGTGCTCCAGTTATTAAAAAAATGGAAGACATGAAAGGAGAGGATATAGCAGGCATGTTGTTCGAACAAGAGTTATCTCTGTATGACAACCACGATGGTATATGCAAGACGACAAGTTGAAAAGATATTATAGACGAAAATAATGAAAAGCAAAAGGTATATCCTTGTGAAATGGAAAGGATATATTTAACCATTTAAAAGTTGGAAACCAACTGAAAACAGTTACCCATTATATAAATGACATATCCATCAGATATGACTGAAAAAGAGTACATACATAAAATTATGAAAGAACACGAAGAGTTTGCAAGTTGTTTTAGGATTAAAAGTTTATGCAATATGGCAAATGTAAAGAATAGAAACGGCACAATAATAAATGAAGGAGTTAAAGCTTGTATAATATGTGAATGTGTGATCATAAAACCACCAGTAAAATAAAACGAAAGTACACTCCAAAACATCACAGGTATATAACAAAATGGTTCGCATGAAAAAAATTATAATGCGACTACAATCAACACAGTGTCATATCATGATAACAAACTACACTGAAGATGAAATGAAAAACGCACATTAAGAATAAGAAGGTGATTATATTACTCTAAGCTTCCCTCCCCGAAAGCATTGTAAAATACAACATGTTAGTAGTCTATGTGATTTTCAACAAGATAAGGGATTATAAAAGTCATATAAATGGTTATGCAGTCGTGGAGATATTGAAGATTTACAACTTTAGACAAAGAATGTATAGCAGCGTTTTGCGTACTTACACCATAAATTATGCCTTTTCTCATGACACAATTTTTACCGTATACAATTTCGATGCATACACAAAACCTTCAGTCACAAAGAATTACCACAAATAACAAAAAATTATTTGATGTGAGTCGAATTTGTGCACCATATGAATGAAATAAAAATCAGTACACCTTCATTTTGTATATAGTTTGAATATTCAGTTTCCGATGTGGAACGTTTATCTGATATTTAGTAGCAGTTGAAATGAAATTACATCAATAAATGCACAATAAAGGTTGTATTACAATGTAAATAATAACAGAACTGCAAAGGTTGTGCGGACAAATTGGATCGAAACAATAGTATAATGTATGAAATGGAAAGAGAAAAATCAACAAAGAATGTGGAAGAATAGTAAATAGATTACGAATGTATTTGCAGAAGAAAGGCAGTATCACATTATTTTTAAAAGAATCTAAATAATGGATATCAGGCATATACATAGCTACAATATTGAATTTGTAAACACAATATATACATTTTATACCATAATATCCAACGCATCAGTATCTACTTTTCAATGAAATAGTTTCTGCTTCTCATGTGATGGACTTTAAGCACAAAAAATAAATTAAAAATGCTAATAGAAATAAAAAATACGACCTTATCTCTGTTTGGCAAACAAGATTTGTGCAATGGACAGTTTTTATGCACATATTTTACTAGCTTCAGCGTGTTTGATATGCAAAATAATAAATCTGTGTACATCACTGAGGTCAAAATGGTTCATAATTTTGGATAGATATAATAAATATAAACATAATATCATTCATTTGACCTCACAAGTGTTATGTGTATCTATATTGCGTGTCTAGCTTTTGTCGATGATTGTAGTTTGTAAGGGTCAGTTGTAAATAACATGCTACATAACTAACTACTGTACGTGACTGAAGATTTTATTTTAAAATAATAATCATTTTAAGCAATTTGTTTTCTTGGATTTGAGTTCAGGACATTGTTTTTTCCTGGTCTTCTGATGGTTGTCGTGTTGATTGCTGAAATTTAACCTTAATTATTATGTCTTTGTTTTCTGCAAAAGGTTGTTTGCATCAAAATTATTCATTCTTAACGTAACACCAGGCTTTGTTGAATCAATTTTAGTTGTGTTCAGTAGTTTGAGAGGATTTATTTATTTAAAGTATTCATTGGAAATTATAAAAGTACTTCTTGACTTTTGGACTAAATCACTATTCTAGGATTATTGTGAGTTCATTCAAGGACATTCTTGAGTATATATCATTGTGATACACCAAGACTTTTAGCACATAGGCACATTCAAGACTAATGGAACATCAACACATTTCACGATTAAAATTCATTTGGAATACTATGGTTTGGACTTGTGTTAGAACTTTTTTGATTATTTGGGATTTAATTTACAATACTATATGTTTCATTTAAATGTTCGCTTTGTATCATTGAGAAATAAATTATTTGTTGAATTTTAGCAAATTTGTTGGTTTTGCTTTATTCTATTACTTATTTTAAGAAATTATATTTGTTTGACAAGTATATCGAAGCTGATAGCAAAAGACGTTTGTACATCCCGGATCTAAATTCAAACATCTATTTTTCATTTCATCAGGCCATTTTTGATACACAGTGATGCTCAATGCAAGTGCGAGCCATATTCCTATTGATAACTTTGAAAAACCTTGTGCACTAGAAAGCTTGATGCAATTCAATATTTTTTGTTTAGATCTGCTACCTGCCTAGAGCCCAGCGTGTCTCCAGGTATGGGTGGCTAGCTCTTCTTCCTAGCCATCTATTGATATTGCTGTCTAGATATGAGGAGGTAGCTAAGAGAGATGTACATGTTAATCTCAAGAACAAAACAAACCCTTAACACATGTTTTACCTTTTGATTTTACAAAACATAGAGTTTTGTTTTCCATTCTAAGTTATTTTTTCCAGGATGTATTGTAATTCTTTCATGTCAATGCCTTCCCTTCTTTGCACGTGTCCAGACCAAGACCTCGACGTGAAACACTAGCACCTTTACTTGGAGCAGTATCTGTAACATTTTAAATTGATATTGTGTTTCTATTTTATTACCATCTACGTCATGGTTTTAAAGAGAATTTTCATATAAATAACAAACATCTTCGCCACCTTCTGCTATTTTCCATTACTTAAACAGTGAAGATTGTGTTTTCTGTACACATGCAAAGCATGAATGTACTCTGCACACTTCGACTCTAACACGATTATATCTTTGATAAATAGACAATAGTCGGTTTTAAAAAGAATAGGGACTTCTCGATCAAAAAGTAACAAATTGTGCATTCAACACATGTTCAAAGCACGCTCGAATATTTAAGGAAATTGAAAAGTACAAGTGGGAAACTGAACAGCTATTGAAAATGGAACACATAATGAAATGACGGGTAAACCTTTACTAAAACAAAGAGCTGGGAACGATGGATGCATGCGTATATGTTGTCGATTTCTTGAATTTCTAGATCGTTGTGATATGTTATAATCTACAATGTGACGTCATTAATTAGCAGATTTCATTGGAATGAGAATTTGGACAGCTTAAAGAATGAGCTGAAAGATGATTATGTCACTTTAAATGAAATTAGTATCCTGATTAGTGTAATTCAAGCTGAGTTTGCATCTCTCTGTATTAATTTGAGTGCTAGTTTGTTAACTTTCAAACATATTGATTTTAAAAAGGCAACAAAAGGTAAGCAAACAAAGTTAACCGAAAAAAGTGCTTATTAAATAAATGTGTACTTGCTGCTTTATTATTGATGTCTTTGTGATGTTAACCACAACTGTTGTGTGAAATTTAATTTTAGGAGTGTCCGTCTGTCACGTAATAGTCTTTTAGGGAATACAGGCTAGATTACGATGTTCAAGATTACATCAATATGACGTTAGGAATCTTGAATGGTTCAGCCTAAATTCTTGTGATTCTCGTGTCTTGGTTTTTGACAGCATTCTATCATTGTTATATTTATGTTCACTGGTTTTCGTTTATCTAGTGTTTGTTCAATAAAACATTTTATTTGCTAACCGAGATCGAATGAAATGATCAACATCAACTCCTTTATGACGGACACTTTCATGTGCTGCAATGCTTAGCCATCTATTATAAAAGTCAATTTATGGTACATATAACATTTTTCAGGCCGTACATGATTTTCAGTTATGCTTCAATGATTTTAAAAAAATGTTACTCTTGCATTGTGAATTGTTCTGAAATTGTGATAAATTCAATACCTTTGCATATGGTTTTCTCCATTGTACTATCTGCAATGACCTATATTTTCATCTCTCCTTCTTGTTTTTGTTAAAACTGTACTCAATATAGCAAGGTTTGCAGTAAACTGATAGTTCTATTAAAGTTAGATAACATTTTTCATTTTTACATTTTTTTTATCCATTGCTTGTATTTATTAGATTTCAAATTAATTTTCACTACTTAAATTAACCTTGAAAAATGGCTTACAGCTAACCTTGTAAGCTTATTCAACCATATTTAGCTAAAGTTCCAAATACCTCTGTAAATTAACTGGAAGAATATATGATCAGCAAAAGACGTGATAAGATTACTTAACACAGGCTAATCGACGCAGAGTTGAACTTGGTACACAACACGGAAAACGTTCACATGAATGCCATTATTGTTGTTTTGTGGTTTTAATACCCTTTTCAGCACATGACAGGCTGACGTCCAGCATATCTAATGGATGAAGAACCTGGGAAGACCCTGGGAGGAACCACCGACCCATTGGAAGCTACTGGCAAGCTTTTTCACATACTTTAATTGGCTATGGCCGAGACTCGAACCCACAAAGGTGAAATATCAGTGATCTATAAAGGTGAGTGCCTTAGACCACTCAGTTCACAGGAAAGCAAGAAAGGCGAGAGCTAAGCATTGCATGCTGAACAAGAAGAGTATAAAAATGTCACACGATAAAAAAAAACAAAAACAAAAAAAAAACAAAAACAAACAAAAAAACAAACAAACAACCCAAACCAAATTTCTCTTTTGATGGGTGCAGGTATAGCTATATTTTCATTGGGTCAAGAAGTAAAGTTGTATTTTTTTTTAAAAAATATGTTCAACATTCAGTTGTAAAATATGCTGAAGTTAGCAATGAACAGTCAGCCAAATCATGTTTACCAATTACACTATCACAGCATCTTTGCATAGCACAAGCAAGACCTGTACCAAGTGTAGCAAGAATATATTTTTGGTAATAAATAGGCAAGCTTTTTCTTACTTAAAAATGTCGACTGAGAAAAGTAAACATCATCAACACAGTTCACCATGCAACATAAAATTCTGTCCTTATGATAGTCTACATGATAATTGTAAAAGAAAACAATTATAGTTTACAATTAGTCCAAGAAGTTGTAAAGTTAATTATTCCAGTTTCTTTTAATCTGTTCACAACTGACTACCTAATGGCAGATGACACTTTCACTGGATAAGACTGTTACTAAGCAAATTAAATATTATGCAGAAGCCAAAAAAGAAAAAAACAAAACAAAAAAAAAAAAAAAAAAAAAAAACAAACAAACAAAAATCAGCTCAAAGACAATGACAACTACAGGCACTATACATCAGTCTGAACTTTATTTACACAAGTCCTTCCAACTTATAGAAACGCGCTCTCAACGGCTCACATACTGGCATAATATTGTCTTCCAGGTAGAAGAATTTTCCAGAGGAATAAACAGAATGTGGATCAGCGTCCATCAAATTCTGCACTTGCCGGGTCCCGGTAGCTACTACTGCGCTTATTTAGGTTACAAATAAATTAATACACTATAAAGCATCCACACAGTCACTAAGAACGGGTGCCGCATGCCCACTCTAGGCTCGTACAAAAGTAACAAGAAAGAGTAAAGACAACAAGCTTTGTAAAATTTAACAAAATAATTTATTTCCCTAGAAAAACAAGGTAAAAATAAGAAAAAGGACTTACAGTTTACGAATCAAATCCAAAATTAATTCAAAAATTAAAAATATAAGTCCTATAAATAAAAAGTCCTATGTAAATCACAGTTCGAATCCCGATGAAATTCAAGATGGAAGGCAATGACGTCTTCGATAATCAACTTTGTCCTGATGTGTCAACAGTTCTTTGTTGAATCAC
Organism: Megalonaias nervosa; assembly: GCA_016617855.1. NCBI lineage: Eukaryota > Metazoa > Mollusca > Bivalvia > Unionida > Unionidae > Megalonaias > Megalonaias nervosa. Next base: position 118,492 of record JAECUM010017278.1, on the reverse strand, counting down.
AAAGAATAATATTCCAGTTTGGAATTCGGAATAATTTTCAATAAATTTCTTTGTGCAAGGATCAATTTAGGAGCTCTTGTATTCCAGGGAAAATAAATTACTAATCCAAAAAATAAAAATTCAACTCAAACTAGTCACAACAAAGCACCTTTGTGTGTCAAAGGTATAAATGTCAACTGGCTATTTCTTCTTATAACAATGAGTTAAAAGACTATCTAAAACGCAAAACAGGTTCCCGTATGAGGGTCACGTGGTCACCTTACTAGAACAACGTAGAAACTTAACATGCATAACATCACTTACTCTAGTATGGCTTTAGCTAAAATCAACGGATTTTACTCTGGGAAAAATATATATATAAAAAGTTGTTTACTCAAAACTGACACTGGTTCTGAATCAAGGTCAGCAAACAGATACAGTGTTTCTACTACTGGCTGTTTATCAGGTCAAACAGAACTGAACTGAATTTCTATAATAAAAAATCAAATCCAGTAGACAAAATTATCATTACAATAACATGTAATGGAATAAAATAAAATAATTTTTTTTTAAAAAAACTAACAAGTAATTAAATTACATATACATAACACCACATCATGGACACTCTGATTCCGGTACAATAAGTTATCACCATGAAGTTCAAGCTGTCAATTTTGTACAAAAATACATATTGAATTACCGTCTTAATTCGCTTGTTAGACACTCCCAACTGCAATCTGCACAGACCGCATAATGCGCCCGCAGATCTCGGTCGGTGTAGTTTATTATGAGTAATCAATAGAACAAAATAAGTCGACCCTGATCTGCAGGCGCATTATGCTAATGCAGATCAGGATCTTTTTGTTTGCAGTTTGACGCGACTTATAATCGAGTACATACGGTAGGTTGAGACTAGAATGCTAACGGTTTACGTGGTAAATCACATTGTGTATTGCAGAAATAGCTACCGGTGTGGCTGTTCCTTTGGCTTTTAGCCGGTTTGATGCAACATTGTTAGCATTTGTTATCAAAGCTTTCAGTAAGAAATTTATCTATAATAAAGTTTCAAAGCTTAATAAAATTGTAATTTCTGCCCTTAGTGCATTGATCATGCTGACAGGCTAAACAAAGCGATCAGTGAGAATGAAATAACCATGTGGATATTTTTTCATCATCAAGTATAACGGATAGAAATAAAGAAAATTTAATTACCAAAAAAATATATCATGCACAATATAAATAGGAATCAAAAACAAACAAAAGTTTGGAGGAAGGAACACAGCTTAGAGGGAAAAATATTGTGGAAACGCTTATAATGAACAGAAAACTTGCAGTATAAGAAGAAAGTCTGTAATCGTTACAATAAAGGATAGAAGTTGAATGGGAAGAACTCTTGCGTGTTTTAATTTCTCCTGAAGAAAATTATATTGCAATCGCTGAGAAAGATTTAACAATCCAATGGAAAATACAAGGGTAACCCATCAATATTGTTGCAAAGAAAATATATATTTTTTTTGTTGGGTGTTACCCTATTTCCATTGAACAAAAAATAACATTTATTTCCATAAATGACAAGAATGAAACAATAAATGTTTTACAATCCTGAAATGTACATGAACAAAAATTCAAACAGGGATTGATTGACAGTGATACCAATGAAGAAAATTAAGATACTGGATGTCTGGAATACAACTATAAAGTTTAGAGTCTCTCCAAGTAACTGCATTTATCACCAACTGCAACTTAAAATTAAAAGGATTACATACCTTCCATCCTCCCAGTGTCTGAAAGTGAGGAGAGTGTTTGAGACTCAAAAAGTGTTTTGAGGTACCAAAGGGGGTGAGGCAGCGGCTGCTATAGTGAAATAATCTTAACTAGCTTCAGTATTTTCTGTTCTCAATAGTTCCGTATGTTATGTGTGTGGAAGAGGGGGAGTCTGAAGATTTGAAGGGGATACAAGTGTCATATTTGCACTCATCTGAGACTGGATGGTACTATTATTCAAATTTCCTTAAAGATGCTGTTGTCTCAGCATCGAAAATGATCTTTCTATATCTGAAGCACTGTCAGGAAACCAAAACACGTTGTTGGTTACTTTCGATACCGAGTTCTACATTTGTGCTTTGTGTCAAGTGGGAAGTTTTCCTATCGAAACGGGTGACTTGAGAATGACCAATGTCGATACGAGTTAATGTGTTAAAAAATGCCCCCACCCCCCAGATGTGTTTCACAAAGTCAAACTATATCAACCAGGAGTTTTATAATTTAGTTCTCCTGGACTTTACTTGCTTCGATGCTACTTTTCCTTTTCTGAATCTCAACAGCATTTATACATTTTGCGTTAAAAAATGGATCACACTTCCACCGATTGTTCCAGCTGTTGTAATAATCATGTTTTAAATCTAATATATATGGAGTAAAATAAGACTTCAAAGAAACGTTGCCGCTAATCACGAAACAATATAATTTAAGATGGCTTAACCTTTATCATTAAAAATAATGAGTAATAACTTCTGTTTCATCAGTACGCAGGTCGTTAATTTATCTAACATCAAACGAATTGGGTTGTTCCACTTTCTATACTTTAGTTATGCAAATTCATATAATGGATTCGAGCACAATGGATTCAAAACTTCAGCATCACCTTAGCTATTGTCAGTCAGTTAATACGTGCAAGGGTACTTTTTAAAAATTCTCTAATCAACTTATCTTTTAATCACCTGTGACAATCAACTGTATAAACTGCATACATGTGATAGTTTGCCACGAGCATTATGCACGAATATTCACTGTTCATACATGTTATGGGAATATATCATGGAGTTAAGAAAACTCTCTCTCAACTAAGATTACTGAGAACCGTGTTATTTTTTTAAAAAAAATATGACCCTGTTGATGCGGGTTTCATTTGTCATTAAGTCTTCTTCACAGCACTTATGTTATTTTGCTAAAAACTTCCAAAACTCAATATGGCACAACTTTTAAAAATCAAACATCCAATAAGACTCATTAGAAATCCTTTGCTCTTCCTACGAGTACTTATTACAAAAAGAAAGGACACGTCATTTCCGATTGCTACAGGTTAAAAATAAGCAACAGAATAAATACATAGCTATTCCAAATGCCCTTATTTCAAAGAAGTCAAGGTCAAAGTTTTGTATTGAAAAAGTACAATATTTTTGGATCAAACAAACCCAGTCTGATTCTATTTTGGAGACTTCTGAACCATTCGTGTCAAAAGGTTCTACATCTTTTACTGGTGATTTTGACAGGCCTATCCATATTAAATTATTAAGGGAGACAGAAGATTCTCAGTCTTTTTTGATCAAGTACTTTGTCGTTATCAAAGAAGTCTTTTTCTAGTGAAAATGTTCTTATTCAGAGTGTAGAGTCTGGCTTTATTAATGTTTCTCTCCACTGTTTCAATTTGAACCGTGACGTTTGGAACTGTGTTTTCTTTACCAGAAGAGGGTATTCATTTATTACTAGGCAGTGACCTAGCTGGAGATAAGGTTGTGGTTAGTCCACTTGTAACTGACAAGATTGTTTGGATCAAAATGTTGATCCTATTGAGAAAGAAATCTCTGATTTGTATTCTGTTTGTTTCGTTACCAGAGCTCTGGCGAAAGAGCTATTGAGAATGATGTTGAACAGGAAATTATTCCGTTAGCTGACACATTTAATGATCAGTCTGTTGATTTGATCACTTTTACTTCTAGTATTGATCAATCCTGAGATCTCCTGCTTGCTTCAGATGGCAATTAGTGAAATTGAAGCCACACAAGTCGCAGTTTGTTATTTTGTGAAAAATGGGGTCCTTATGAGAAAATGGAGACAACCTGAGGTACCCGCTGGTGACGAGTGGTCAGAGAACTGTCAAACTGTCATTCCAAAGTTATACTGACAGGAAATATTTAGTTTATTCCATGAAACTCCTTGGGTTGGTCATTTAGGAGTCAATATTACTTATCACAAGACCTTGAATAATTTATATTGGCTGAAAATTAAAAGTGTTGCAAATACTGTAAATTTTGTCATACTTGTCAAATGGTAGGAAAATCCTACCAGAACATGCCAACAACTCTTCTGCAACCTGTTTTTGCAACTGACGAACCATTTAGCTGAATAATGGAAGACAGTGTGTCAGTCCCTTACCTAAGACCAAGTCAGGTAACAAATACTTGTTAACCATAATGTGTGTGTCCACAAGATTTTCCAGCTGCAATTCCTTTGAAATATTACAATTAAAACCATTGTAAAAGCTTGTTGACCTTCCCAAATCTGTCCAGTCTGATCTAGGGTGAAATTTTAAGTCTGGAATTTTCCAACAAGTTGTGCATGAGTTAGGTGTCCAACAGCTGAAATCTTCTGCTTATCACTCTGAAAGTCAAGGGGCTATGGAAAGACTTCATCAAACTTTGAAGAATATGGTTCAGTTGTTTTGCTTTGATACAAGAAAAGGATTGGGATTGTGGGTGTAAATCCGGTGGTTCATGGTGCTAATCCAGAATTTAACTTAGGATTTACAGCACGTCGATCAATGTTACAAGGAAATAGAAGAGCGTTTTCATGTGCAATTCCATTATCACATATCTTTGCATTCTGTAGAAATGTCAGAAAAGTTATTTTTGGAGCCAAACACACAGTTGTACTTGTGCGAAAAGCTACTGATGATGATGCAAAATGGAGACCTATTGGTGATGCTGGTAAAGTAATTCTGACAAGACTTTCTCTGTGGATGCCAGTAATGACTCCAACAATACCTGAAGAAGAACATTTACTTCCTTTTATGAGCCAAGGTGGTAAATCGATGTTATCATGGTTGACAATGACCACAGATTCTATCCAGAGTAACATTAACGATTTATTTACTTGGCAAATAGCATCACAACAAAATGTTTCTGCACCGCGACATATATTTATTGCATTACAAAATGCTGCACGGGTAAACTCACAAAATCGAAGCATAATGATATTTGATCAACTCGGTGTTTCTGAGGTTTCTTTAAGGATAAACGGACATCAAGAACCGTCCGAGGATATTTTGCTAGATTTTGAGTTAAATCATGTAGCACGTGTATATCATCGATTAATGACATTCATTGGACGTGATCAGAATATCGATTCTGGTTTACAAATATCACAGCTAGATTTTACAACATTATATCCGATTTATTACTTTTCGCTGAAACATTTAGATTTAACCAGACAATCAGTCGTTGACATATATTTTCGAGCTCGCGTAAACCGAGGAGCTATTGCTGATTACAGAGCTGTCGCTGTCATACTCAGCGATAAATCGATGTTGCTTGAAGGTGTTGGTGGACGAATGAGAGCTATTGATGCCCCAGTAGAAAACATGTAATTAGATCGCTCATAATAATTATAAATGTCACATCTAGTTAATGTCAGTCTGACTCCTGGTCAGATTAAAAAGCTACAATCATCATCAAAAAATAATTGTGCGGCAAAAATATCACTAAAGCGAGAACAAATTGCGAGTGGTCCGAATAAGCTATCATTATCAGAACGGCAGCATAAGCATTTCAATGAAGCAAAAAAATTAAATAAAGGTATAAAACTTAATCTTTCTGCGAGTGTTATTAAAGACATCGTTAAAACGGGTGGTATATTTCCACTTCTTGCCGCGTTACCAGCAATAATAGCCGCTGCAGCCCCAGCTGTTGCAAAAGCAACTGCATTAGGCACTGTTGGAACCGCTGATGTAATGGCGTTAAAGAAAGCAACCGGTCAAGGAATTATGCACGCAGAAAACTTAAAAAAAGATCACGGGCAAAACAACGCGGAAGACGTCTAACAGCACCAAACGTTCCACAGCCGGGCCGTCTAAGATTATCAGGCCCAGTATACGGTCGCGGTCTAAGACTTCCAGGGACCCCGTATTCATGGTACAGAAAAGGTCTAAGACTACCCCGGTAACTTCGTCATCGAATTCGATGATTTTCCCTACGTCCAATTTTGATTTACTTAATGCTGCTAAGCAATTGAATATAAAAAAAACTTTAGAGGAGTTTTTATGCGTGATCAATTACCTACCGATGCAATGCAACATGAAACTGGTATTATTAATCTCGATAAAAACTCTGGTCCAGGCACTCATTGGGTGGCGTATGCAATTGATCCACGTGGAATTATTTATTTTGATTCGTATGGACTGGCACCACCAAAAGAATTTCTAAAATATGTAAGTACTGCTATGAAAAGTAAGAATTCGATGCGTTCTAAAATCTGGTATTCAACGTTACCAACAAAAAATAACGGATCCGCCAATATGTGGTCAAGAAGTACTCGCTGTACTTGATGCTGTATCAAAATCAACAACACCACCTCATAAAGTCGTGCATGAATATACCACGTTGTCACACTTAAACAGATATCAGTAAATATAATGGTAGATATTTATGGAAGATCTTCTCGCAAAGCTCAGCAGCAAGTCGATTTATCTAAATATGCAACTCTTGATCCGCTCAGAAATGAAATCGATGATTTATTAAATATCACAAGTGTGGATCAAAATGAAGTCGTTGTTTTTCAGGATAAACAAGGACGATTAAAAACGAGTAATATACAACTGTTAGATGTTATTATACGAATTCCCACCGCAGTTATTAATAATATCGTTACTTTTTCTGATCAAGGTAAAATACAAGATTCCGGTAAGTCAGTTAACGATTTTATCAAGCGAGCTGGTGATTCATTCACGGGTACCATTATTATGAATCGAAATAAAATTATAGACCTTGGAAACCCAGCCCCAGATACAGATGCAGCAACAAAAAAATACGTCGATGATCTAGAATCTAAGTACGTATTAGTCAACGGTGGTATAATGCGTGCATTTCTCAATATGAATAATAATGGTATTAATAATCTGAGAACACCAGAATCAGATTTCAACGCTGCAACGAAGAAATATGTAGACGATAAGGAAATCCCTATGACAACTTCGTTAGCTACAATCAATAATGAAATGACTATACTCAATACTAATTTTACTAATCACGTACAAACTTTCTTAAATTTTCGTAGAAACATAAACAGATCTATTCATGACTTTTTTGGAACTCCACCAACTGTTGATATCAAACTCTCCGACATTAACATGAAACTCAATGATATTGTCAGTGGAATACCTAGTATTGTTCAAAAAACTAATCTGATTAAAATTCCACACGGACAAATTAAAAATATCGTGTACACAGTATCATCAGGATCATCAACGTGGACACCGCGCGATAACACTCTCGAACATACCGCAGAAGTAACTGGGTTATACAGGCTATCTGTGTACGGTTTGGAAATTACTGCGGCCACTTCATCATCACCGAATATATATCATTATCCTCTGCTGGTGATGCTAACCAAGGACATCAAAGAAACGTTTACGTTAACATCAACGGAAATGCCCCCGAGATGTTACTAGTGGTGCCTGGAATTCGTAGCTGAAACTGTTTAATTACTTAATTAAATGACGTTGTCATTGCATAATGAATCGAGTGACTGAGTCACTTATCGACGTTCAACGCCACAGATACGCTCAAGTATGTGAGTGTCAAACCAAACTAAAAAATATCATCGACGGTTATACAGTAAAAGTAAAAAAATATCTCAGACGTATGGTTGTTATTGATATAATTGTTTACTCAGTTTCCGCTGTTGTTGCTGGAACCGGATTATTATTATCAACAATAACAATGACAGCCCCTGCAGTTGTAACAATTGTCGTTTCAACTTCAACGATTATCGCAGGTATTCTTAATATTATCGCTAAGAAGATATATACGTGTACAAATGATAAATTACACGAGTATATAATAAAACTACACACAGCAACAACATCTTATTCTAAACTATCATCGTATCTTTCTGCGTACCTCAGCGATGGTAAAATATCTGATGAGGAATTCGCAACGATAATGAAAACCTACGATGAAGCATTTAGAATGGAACGCAACGCGTTCTCTAGCGATTCTAGTGATAAAGTAACTTGTGATAAGAATGAAGATTGAATTCCCGATAGTACGTTCTATTAAAATAATAATTAAATAACGGAGTATTTTAAATAATGTCAGCGTTAGAACTATTACGAGATCGTCACTAATACAACGCATACAAAAACTACTATGATATCATTAAGTTCGACCAATCCTGAATTTAGCGTTAACTTTCCAACTGCAATTTCAGCAGGTGAAATAGCATTAGCGCAATTACGAGTTTATCATAGCTGACCAAATATCAGGTCAAAATCGTTTGGTGGACTACCAGCAAACAATTCACTTGTATTTGCGAATAAGAATAAACCTGATGGAACTCCTGATTGGCAAATTGTTGGAATTTCAACGGGCAGTTATCAAATAGAACAGATTAATGATGAGTTCCAACGCAGAATTAAATCTATCACAGGAAAAGAACCCAAAATAGCAATCACTGTTAACAAACCAACATTATCAGCGGCAATTGAAATAAATTCCCCTGATTATGTTGTAGATATTTATCAAAGTTCCATCAGATCTGTGTTAGGATGGCCTGATGTTAAGCAAAAGTCAAATGGAATTCCAGAACCAACCATTGAGGAATTAAAAACAACAGAAAAAAAAAATAATTAAACCTGATTATTTGAATAAACCTCCATGGACATTAATCCAAGGTGATAAAATAACAGGTAGAGGATTAACTAATGTCAAGTCTGGTGTTGAATTCATTGACAGAAAATATTTTCAAGAATTTCCAGATTCTCTAAAGGTTGAATTTGAAAAAGATTAAACGAATTAAAAAAATTTATTTATTACATTATCAAATGAATATTCCAGCGATACATTTGAGAATACCATCAACATAATAAAACATTTAAAAATGGTTATTGCTGATTTAGTAAATGTTGATATCGCTGTTAAGAAAACTCTTTTTGACACATTAAAACATAGTACTAAAATATTAGATTTATTTATTAGTACATATCCACCAGGTTACATCACAAGCGTTTAAAATAACAGAATTTGACACAACTTCATTTGAAAAACAACTCAACGATGTCATTGATGAACATTTCCCTAAAATACATACAGCGTGGATAAAAATAACCCCACCACCGGTTCTTAAATATAATAACGATCCATACGGTGGAGGCCGTCATATCTCGCCTGGTATTGTTAATATAACATCAACGATCGCAGTCAATCTAGTATGTGATGTAATTGATGGCAGCTATCAAGTATATCTTTCAAAAAGTAGCTCTGCTGAGCAAGGTTATATATTATATTCATTTGGTCCTCAAGCGCCACCCGGGTGGTTAATTGTATCTGAACCAATTAACCTCGTTTATCTACGTGTACATAATCCGTTATTGTCAAGGATACATTTCAAACTTACAGACCAAATAGGGCGTATTTTGGATTTGCAGAATGAAGTTTTAAGTATTAATCTGTATGTGAGATCATAGAGCGTTATATCGCAAAACACACACACACAAAAAATTATCCGAATCTAACTCGGATCAGAATAATTTTTTTTACTGGGTTAAATCGTAATTATCAGAATAAAATAAGTAAATAACCTGTATACTTTTACCAGAGATTTTGTTTAGCCATTATCACATTAACTCCACCTTCACTTTCATTTTCACAATGCTCTCTTAACTGTCTTATACGAAGGTTCACAATCTTTTTCTGTTCGTATTCATGAGATAATTCTAACTTAATTTTGTCAATAGCGTTTGAGAGAGGTACAAACAGTTTTACCTGATTATCTGTAACTGTTGCCAGCGACTGTAACATTGCCTGCTGGATAAACTTCATGAATTTATAATCAGATGGTAAAGTGTATCTGTTCTCTAATTTCCGTTGTTCTAACGATTCAAAGTCAGACAGAATTTTTTCAGGATTAAGATTATCAAATATATTTATACCGTTATGGTGTAATATTTTTAATCGCAGAAATAATAACATTAATGTTTTCGGAATTCATTATATTCATTATGTTTGTTTAATATAAAAATAAAATCAGAATAAAATAAAAATAATAGTCCCTAAGGACTGTTTCAAGATGATTATATACATATGATTATGATTATATCTTAATTACAGACAGCACTTTGACCCCATGTGATCCCCTAGGTTGTCAAAGAATATCTTAGCAGGATCAGAGGTCACATATAAACTTAATTCTAAGAACTTATCCTAGGACAGGACAGTTACATATAAACTTAATTCTAAGAACTTATCCTAGGACAACACAGTTACATATAAACTTAATTCTAAGAACTTAACCTAGGACAGCACAGTCACATACAAACTTAATTCTAAGAACTTCAACTCTAGGACAGCACAGTTACATATAAACTTATCTTAAACACAATACTACGGGCCTTCTCTACGTTCAATAGAAATTTTTGCACACTCCCCCATCATAATCACCCAGGAAGTGCAAAATTGCACCCACCAAGTGACATGGTGAGAGAGTGTACACATTTTCTATTGAAACAATAGACGGGGCTGGCTGCGCCCCAATAAATAATAAATTTTGGCATAATATCGCCTTTCGCCCGACAGTATGCCGGTCACGAGAATCAAACCACGGACCTCGAGCATGAAAATCCAACGCGTTAGCAATCGGCCACCGGACTTCAATATGTATACATAATGAAAATATTATTATATAGTTAAAGCGTAGTATACAGAATAAAATCAGAATTTATTGAATGTATTGTGGATTTCTTAATAAAATCAGAATTTATTGAATGTATTGTGGATTTCTTAATAAAATCAGAATTTATTTTCAGTTTCCAAATGCTTGAGAATACATTACACAAAACCCACAGCTAAAAGTCTGTATTAATCAGACGTTACCAAGGATACTAAAATAATCGATAAGTTATACGAACACGCAATGCCATAAATTTCTAAAAATAACCTGATGTACACAATTCACTGCTGAGATATATATTAGCCGATTTAACACAAATAATATGTGACTCAGGTTAGCTAGTTCTTTGTTTTGTAATAGTAAAATTAGCTACAATGGGCTTCTTGGAAACATTAGTGTCCTATGGGACATTCCAAACTAAATAAATCTCTATTAAATACATGTATTTAAGACAAATGGATTTTGCTGCTGACTGTACACATATATCATTTTTATGAAAAAGGAAAGATATATCGATACTTACTCAAAGCAATGCTGAAACTGATTGATAGAGACCCTTATATCATGAATACGACGAATGAGATATGGGTTCTGACCAAAACTCGCAATATCATTAGTACAACAAGTACGACAACTGCAAGATTTACTATTATGCTTGACGGAGTTGTCTCGCTTAATCATCTGATACCATAAGAACATTACATCATGAAAAAAAAACACCTGCATAAAACAAACTATGAAAGCAAAATGAGAAGATACTGTTCATGAAGAAGGTTCTGTTAGACTAACATACTGGAATCTGATTTTTTTGTAGAAATCTTTTGGAAAAAGCAGACCTCGTGATATTATCTGCCACGTATTTTACTGAAGGTGGTAATATGTTAAAGTATTTACCAGCAGAATTAATTGGTTTAAACATAATTTCTTCACCATCTGTAATTATAGATTTAACAGCCCTTGCGTATCGTGCTCCGCCAGTATTTCCGGACTTACAATTTTGACTTTGTGTAACAATTCGCAAGTTATCAAGCGAGTTATCAAGCTTATCACCATTGATGTGATCTATTACAAATCTATCTTTAATGATCCCAAAATAACACTCGAACACGAAACTATGTGATAAATAATTTCTTTTCTGGTCAGTAGCAGTAAATATAAGATAACCAGTATTAATAACACTACCGACTGGTTTCTTTAATCTACAGTGCCTAATTACACCATCACGAGATGCTTCATAATTGGTGATGATTGGATGGTTTACAAATTCATTTTGCTCCATTTATATACTAATATTATTTGTTTAAATTATTATTTTGAAAATCTAGCGAGATAATCTTCCTCGGTTTTTATAGGAGATTCAGAAGATGTTTTTTTTTTATCGTAATATCGTTTCAGCTCTCTGTATTTTTTACCACCACATTGCACACACAATTGAGTTTTTCCTCTGACTCCAACACCACACCGCACATACGGTTTTGGTCCTAAACTGCCTTGTCTAACGCATTGCATGTGAAAGCCGCAGAATTCGTTTACGCATGCTTTGTTACAAGGAGAAGTATATCCGATCATAAGCCAATGGCATCGATTCTTTGTTTGAATCATATACAAAAGATTAAAATTCAATTTAAATATATATTTTGTCCTAATTATAATAATGCAGGAATTATCCGCGATTGAACCTTATGGAGCTAGATTTGATCTTGGCAGACTGCCGAAACACAAATTTAGTTTTTCTATGCAAGATCTAGCTTTAACGAATAAAGATATAACAAAACGTATCCGTGAGGCCAAAAAGGAATTTCGCGACGATGGTACGGCTCATGTGTGGTCGACATTCAGAATTGAAAATACTGTTAATGTGATGAATGACAAACGAGGAAGAGAGATTATTGACTACCTTGTTCAGAAATATTTTATTTTAATAAAATTTATTGTAAAGACAGACAGTGACACTTGGATTATTCGTGACAAACGTGATTCTGTCCATATGCAGTCAGGAAATAATATTGTTCTTAGTAAAAATTCCAGACCAGGAATACTTACTGGTATTGACAAACCATATTACGAACGAGCATACCCTGTGACTGCGGTTGTGTACGCGGTATATCCGTTAAATAATAAACCTAACGTTGGGGATCTCAAACCTATGAAATTGTCAAGAATAAATTGCGTAGCTGAACGGGTTACAGAACATTTCACAAACGCGATACGCGGAAACGGTTTAACGGATTTACGACGTAAAAAAATAAACACGTGGGCAGAAACAGTTAAAGATACCGGAGCGTCCATCAGCGACGTTGCTGAGCTGGGAAAGAAATTTAAATTCCCAATAACAGTGAAGACGTCAACCGGAGAGATTTTGTACAAACCAAAATATAAATCAAGAGGAGCTTCGATAGATATTATTGATCATAACGCACATGCATGGACTGTGGCAGTAACGCTATTTCCACGAGATAGAACGGTTAAATTTTATAATGGTCATGTATTTGATGCTATCAGAAATATCAGTAAAATTGACCCTGTATCTGTGTGGCTGTTTCAGAGTTCGGAATATGATTATCATGATCAGTTTGTACGGTCTAATGGTGATATTTATCGTACAGAATCTCTCCACGAAGAAATGAAAAATCTTGCATTAAAATATACCTCTGATGATATTAAGGTTGGACAATTACTTAATAACTGTTTTACCGTTCCATCAATTGCTGCTCACTACGCTCAGGAGAAAAATTCATGGAAACCGACACGATTGGAATTTCTTGAAGATGTCCAACACAGTTGTGTGGAATACGGACACGGTGGATTGTGGAATACTAAATACGATTATAATGACGTTATCTCAGATGATATGGTAGCGTGTTATCCTGGAAGTTTTCTTGGATACGGAGAATGTTCTGAATACTTTAAGAGATTTGGTCATCCAACACACGAGATGACCAGAGTAGCGATAAAAGGATCTTTACCTTTTGACTTAATCGGATTTGCTTGTATAGAGTCGTTCGAGTTTACAGGGATCTCCATCCGATTGTTTATGCGTGGTTTGGAAGACATTTTTCAGAAAAATGTTGGGCTCCAATAGTACTAATGAAGTACATGTTTGATGCTGAAATTTTAATGTCGTTGAACGTGAGTGAAGCAATTATATCATACCGCGTGCAGAAACAAGTTTGGTTGCCAGAACCGGATGTATTTAATATTAATGATGCTAGAGGAGATTTTCCTAATCCTGAAGATGATGTTGTTAAAATTACTAATAGTATACGTGAATACAGAAGAGAAAGTGGTGAGAAATTTGCAAAAGATCTCGGCAGAAAAATAATCGGTAAATTTACGCAAGGAGGATCATATGATCATAAACGAGCGTGTACAAGATTAATCATGGACGATGCTGAACTCGATTTTATAATTGCTGATACAACGGAGAAAAACACATTTATAAGTCGAAGTAATGCTTATTTATCAGACGGAACTAAATTAGGTACAATTGTGAGCTATACTGATTGCGAGTCACCGCAGTTTACTCATTTAAGATCTTCGACGCTAGCGTACGTTTCGATAAATTTATTACCGATGATAAACAGATTTCCTCGTTATGCAGTCAGAGTCGCGACAGATTCATTTTACATAAACAAAAAATATGCGGATTCGTTAAAACAATTGCGTATTAACGATCATGCATCATGGGGCGAATGGAGAATAAAACGTGAAGATATAATTAGTTATTCTGAATCTGCCGATGTTGAAATTGCGAAAACATATTACAAGAATAATCAAATACCAAGGATGTCATCGGCGCCATCTGTATGTGATCCTGTAGCTAGAGATAAAACCATTTATCTTAATGGGTGTGGTGGTTCAGGTGAAACAACACGCGCAATTGAATTATTTAGTAATTGTTCTGATATGATTGTTTTGACACCGACACATAAACTCGCCAGGGAAATAAAAGAACGAGGAGTAAAATCGTGTACATATCATAGTTTCTTTAGATGGTGCGGAGACGCATGGACTCCATCGCGGATGGGTGAGAAATACATTCCTAAAATTATTATCTGGGACGAGATATGCACCGTGTCGCTAGAGGTATTAAAAATATTTCTTGATTGGCTGTTATTGAAGAATACTGCTGTGATAATGTGTGGCGATCATGGTCAACCACCACCTTTCATTGGATCGTCTCCACATGAGTGGCTGAAAACATTTGTAGATTATTACGAAGAAATAACTGATGACCATAGAGCTATTGATAAATCACTAAAAGAGTTTAAAAAGTTAATAAGACTACAGCCAGATAAAATACAACGTGAAATAATGCGTAAAGTAATTCCAGAAACTTCTATGAATAATTTTTGGACTTTATGGAGACCTGCTGATTTGATAGTTGCAAGTAGAGAAATAGTTCGCGATACACTTCAACAACAATTATTTACGTTACACAAAGAAAAATTTTCAAATCTACCTGTACCTTTGTGTTATCGCCCAGCAGATACTCGACGACAGAATGTTGATGTTGAGATTCCTGGTGGTGGAATACAAAATCTAGTGTTAAATGATATTGTTTTAGTTGTTGATGTTGTTGAGAGAGCGTTAAGCATGGATAAATCGCCGTGGACGTTAGGATACGCTATAACGATTCACTCGTCACAGGGATTAACTATTACCGATACAAGTATTTGGATTGTCGATGATCGTATTGAGTAGTCAAATTTAGTTTATCTAACAGTGTCTCGAGTCAGAAGAACATCTCAACTGGGCTGGGTTATCATGGATTGCGTAATAACCAAAGAAATTCCTGACAACTTTATCGATATCAATAAAAAATTAGCGAGTTATAAACAATGTGATTAAAAAAATAATCGCGACTTTGATATGGATGCTGAATTTATTATAACACTAAAAGCACAACAGAATAATCATTGTGCAAGTTGTAATTGTAATATGCTATGGCAGTACTCGAGTAATAATCCAAGACAATTTACCGTTGATAGAATTAATAGTAGTCTTGGTCACACACGCAAAAATGTGATGCTGACCTGTCAAGAATGTAATCGACGTCGAGGCGCTGGACACCCTGGTGCAAGTTTATAAAAGTGAACGCGGTGGTAATTGTGTATCTATATGAATTATTTGCAATTGTTTGCGTACAAATCCACGCTGAGGAGCAGTTGAATCTAATCTGTAGATTGCAGGTCTACCTGTGGACCTTACCACGCTAGAAATTTTGTGTGTGGTCACACTCCAGATAGGATCAGTTGCTCTTTTTCTACCTCCTTCAAGTTCACCAGGTTCATATAAATATCTTACGGTAACATTACCTAGTACTGGTTGAGAGGAAGATTTATGTTGTATTGGTATATATTTTTTGTGATCGCATTAGAAGGTTTCATAGAAGTTGCACGAGTCACTTCGTTGTTTAACGCAGCTATCACACTCGGTAACCTTGCAACCCATTCACGAGATCTCTCCGTGGACTTAAAGTCAGCAGATATTTCCCTGCGTATTGGTATCCAAATAACCGCTCAGCAAGTGTTCGATTAAATCGTTCAACGATTGCCTGATCACGATGAATTTCTGTGTGTCCTCGTCTGATTTTAACGTTATGTCGCTTCATCAACGATGATACTGCACCAAGAAATTCTTTGCCAGGATCAACCTGTAGCAGTTGTGGCCATCGTAACCACCACGTTGATAAATGCGTTCAAACGCAGATGCAACTTCATTTGCTGTTTTAGTTGATAATGGTTCTGCTTCTTTATATCTACTCGCAACGTCAACGACGGTTAACGCGTATCTGTATGTGTATTGACGTCTACCAATTTTAATGGTATTGTGTGGTAAAAACAAAATATCTGCTTGATGAACTTCATTAGGGGTACTAACATCAAAATGTGCATACTGAATTTTTTTAGGTGGTGGTAGATAGATTTGCCATATTGCCTGTCGTGCTAACCACGCTGCAGCGACATCACGTGAAACTTTTGCTGCTTCAGCAAGTTTACTAATCGCTGCTTTACCTCTCCAGTATCCTCTTGGGCTATAATAAACAGATTCCATTATTATGATAATAATCAGTTGATTAATTACCAGCACCTAACATTATTTTACCTTTCATACCAGCTTTTACCAGAAAAGCAGCTAATCTTTCTCAGTGATTTATCTTTTACATTATTTATGGCATGAATTAATTTTATATCGGCGAGATGTCGTTGTTGTAAGTCTTTACTTTTATATGCGACATCATGAATGTGACACGCTTGATCAATTACGTTTATTGGATACTCTCCAAGTCTTGGTTGGTCTTGGTTATCGAGTCGGATATCGAGACGAGTTCCAGGACCACAATAATTATATCCAGGTAATTGTTTTTCACCAGGATACTTTGCCCATGGAGCTCCTGGTAATTTACCTAACGAAGCAGCGATATCTCGACCTATCTTTAATGAAATAAATTTGTATTTTTTTGTACCACATTTCACACATCTACCTATAAGTGCGCGCCTGTTATTTTTTGTTATTATTGTCGTTAATCCACTGGTGGACTTATGCGCTATACATCGAACACAATATAAATCCATATTATTATTATATGGATATAATTGACTTCTCAGTGACACGAAAACAAGAGCCAGTTAAGCATCATCCAGCGCTACCAAATTCTATCAGAGCAATTATACTTGGCCCATCTGGGTATGGTAAAACGCAATTATTACTTAATCTGATAATGCGATAGCTCAAGTGGGATAAATTATATTTAGTAGCACCATCTGTTGATGATCAACGATGTTACGAAGTACTTAAAGATTTTAATGAAAATGCAAAGTCGCTGATGTGTCCTGATAATGATGCTATTGATTTTATTACCGACATCGATGAAGCTCCATCTATAGATGATCTTGATGGATGTATCAATAATCTCGTAGTATACGATGATGTAATGCTGAATAAACAATCCAATCCAGCTCGGATATTTTCGCGAGGCCGTCAGAAAAATACAGACGTAATTTATTTAGCTCAGAAATACACACAAATTCCTAAAGTAATCAGAGATAATTGCAATATCTTAATTGTGTTTAATGGAGTAGATAATTATACTTTACAAAATATTTATTATACTTGGTGTTCAGGGGACATGGACACGATTAAATTTAGAAACTTCTTTTCAAAAGTACAAGCTATTCCGTTTGGGTTTATAACAATAAATTTACATGACCCAAGATCTAGATATCGTATAGGTCTGGATAAAATCTTTGGTTAATTACAGCAGCAGAGAGGGTGAACGACCAACGTTGAGTGACCAACACGTAAAATAAACACACCATAAAAAACCCCAAAGAGTCAGAGATAAAGTAACGAGATAATCTAACCCTAAGAAATCTCACGGTCAGTTAGAGGTTGTGGTTTAACGTTACTGACCTTAAGATTTCCTTTTCGT
The DNA here is from genome assembly GCA_016617855.1 of Megalonaias nervosa. Lineage (NCBI taxonomy): Eukaryota > Metazoa > Mollusca > Bivalvia > Unionida > Unionidae > Megalonaias > Megalonaias nervosa. The sequence continues at coordinate 100,416 of JAECUM010017278.1, read as the reverse complement.
AGGAAGGCTTATTTTTTCATAAATAATGTCTCAAGCAAAATGGTCTGTTCACCCTCTCTGCTGCTTGCACTCATTATTACAATTTATTTTTCATTAACATTATTGACCTTGGTGTTAAAATATCATGTAATTCATCAATTAATCATCCTTTTATTTATCTTACAAGACTTAGATTAAATGATTCATATATCAAGGCTTATGAAACAAACTGCATAAGGATGCATTACAATAACAGTTGAGGAATTTGAGGTTTTGTAATTCTGACATGTTAAATTATGAGTGATCTGTTACACACCAAATACCCATGAATTACAGATTTTATGCAATATTAAATTAGTCAAGTCTACATGAGCAGTTTCTCTCTCATAACATGTGTCCCTCTTTATCTGGTCTGCGCTGTGTACAGGTGACCTCATGCCATAGCACTGGTGTTTTATTTGTCTGTTCTTGGCATCAGTGTAAGCAAATGCAAACCATTTATGCTTCTTTTGGTGCGAGTTGATATGTACATGCATCCTGAAGAATAATGCTCTAGCAATCATGCACACTTCATTATGCTCAGGTTAGTTTTAAGGACACTGTTGTTTGCACAGTCATTAAACATAACATGTATGCATTGCGACTCTGCCACAATATTTAATGTCAGTTGCTGCAACCTATTTATTAAATTTCAGTCATTATATACACTGCTGATGATTAGGTGAGTTTATTTGAAGCTCTTGCTTGTACAGTCATCAAAATGTATACCATGTGTTCAATATGAGGATTACTGCATCACGATATCAACACCTGGTTGGTTGTTATCATCACTCAGAACTGATGATTTAAACTGTTTAATACACAACTCTTGTTCCTGAAGAAACATGTGCAAGTGAATTTTTTTGCTGTCATCTGACAGCTTCATCCCTTTCTAGAAGTATTTATGACAAATAATGACAGCTAATCAACAGAAGTTTCTAAATCTATAATAATCAATAAATCTTTTTTATTTGAAACCAATACAACAAAATCCATTTACATATATAATGAGCACTATTTTACACCAACATTTTTAATCAAGAGACTTTGGAATTTCTTGATTTTCGGTACAATGAAATGGAAATATCTCCTCGCTGGGTGGTCTCCAAGGTAATGAAATATAAAGCGCATTCAAAAAAAAAGATAATACACCACTGGAAGACGACCTCCCCCATCTCAGCATGTATGACTATAATAATTGCTTAACATTCAAAATTTAATGACTACTCTTTATGACTGTCACTTACAGCTCCTGCAGCTTACACAATTTGCCAATATGGCTATTACTGCTACGTCAATCAATACAAATGAAATATAAAAGTAGTTAATGTAATTGGGGCATTTCAGTGCTATGAGATGTTTTGTGAACTTTTCCACATATTTAAATAAAATTTTTGCAAATTATGTTCCACTACAAGCACATGTATTTTCTACTTTATGAAAAAAATAATTTTGAGAATCCATAAGACTGGGTAACTTTAAAGAAAACAATTTCAATGTCTTACAGCATATAACAGATATTCACTGTATAATGTCATGGCATAATCGCTTCCCTTTCAATCACTGTTGAACCTCTCTCTGTGTCACATTTCCATACCAATTCATAGAAAAAATTTGGCTCCTCATGAGTGTTGGAAAACAAAAAGTGTATTCAGGCACCAGAAGGTTGTACATAAATTTGCCCATTATACTAAATGGCAGTGCAATGTTCAATTAACATTTAGATTTTATGATAAAAAGTAACTTTTTTTATGTCAAGTTAACTTTTTCAATGGAAGACAGAGAATAAACTTTCATTGGCCTAAATGACACCATGAAAGGTCCTGTCTTTGAATCCATCATGAACACTGACCATGAAATAATTTTTTCAGATGTGGCAATGGTCATATAAACTAATGACTATTTTATCTCTGAACTGCAATGAAACAATCACAAATGACATAAAATTTTGAAATATTGGCATGTGTCCTCATAAATAAATCACCACTTGTAGTTGCATGTATTACGTAATGATATGGAAAAGGGAGATAATAGCTGATCATTGTAACTGCAAAGACTGTCTCATTATGAATAGCATGGTTTTTGGTTGCCAGTTTATTTTGAAAAAGTGAGCATAATTTTTGAAAATGTATCACCAGTAGTATATGCAAGATAAATAATATTTCTATGGCATAATATGACAGATCTGTAACAAAATAGTTATTCCTGTCAAAAACAGTCCTAGAAAAAGCTAACCTCAAGGTGGCAAGTACAAATTTCCTTTTTATGGGGAGTTAACTCTGACTGGCACATAAAACCTATCCATAGTTTTGAAAGCGTTAGTTGAGTTGTATTATTTTAGGCTACTCTGAGATGTTATTACTTCAGTCTGTAATGACTTCTAACATTCATATTCTTTTGCTTTGAAAAACCTGATTTACTTAATAATAAAAGTTATAAAAAATACTTACTCTCACAATAGTATTAAATGAAACTAGAAGATAAAGTAATTATCTATAAAACTAACTCAGTAATAATGCAAAAGACTAGATGATAAATTGCATCATAATAAAAATGAATGATTTGTGGCTGAAAAAAAATGCAAAACCATGATGGAAATGAATTTCACACAATCAGAACCACATGGAAAAACAGCCCCCAGATAATAATAATAATAACAACTACCCCATGACAACCCCATTCCAATTCTGACTTCATACATACTTTTGGCAAAATCTTTATTCAGGTAAAGCTTTTGATTTGACAAGTCTGCACCCCACCTTTCAAAACACAGATCACTCCACTTATTTATCATTAAAAAATACAATGATAGTTTATATTATTAAAGGTGATGATGATGATGATGATGATTAAAAATGGAAGTCATTTGTGAAATAAATCATTTAAAAGGAAGCTTCAAATAAGAACAAATAAAGTTGCATTGCAATCTGCACATTCAGTCCCTAAACTAACCTCCAGATACCAAGTCCAACATTGCATCATTTTAACCTCCTGATATGAAGAATAACATTGCTTCAATTTCTATGCAATAGTTATTTCTGAAGGTTGTGGAACTGATTTCTTCATCTTCTCACCACACATGACAACTATAAAATGCATTACTCTGACATTATGCACATATAAAGAAAACAACATCTGTGCTGGGATTGGCTAAAGAAGACATTGTATACTTCATCAGACCTTATTTTACTTTTACCTTTGTCCGTGTCATATTATACAGTGTTTCAACTAATGAATTTCATTACGGCTTAACCAACATCTTCAAGCTGATAAGGCACCTATCAACTGTTTCCTTCTAGCCTTCATTTTAAACTCATTCCCTTATCTGTTTTCTACTGTTATGCTATATTTTAAATCATGAATACAATTTGAACTGGTTTTCAACTGGTATTTTCATGTTTTATTCCTGTACTTGCATCACCAAATCAAGATTTTTACTTTGAACCAAACTTCTGATTAAAAATGTGAGAAAAATGTTTTTATCAAGCAAGTGTGTTAGTTAGGAATATGCCACCTGGAGGAATTTAAGTTATCAATGTCACCTTTGGTGCCAAGTCAGACTCTTGGGTGGAATTCTCCTATTCTTGTCCAATATTAATTTAAAGCTATGTTTACCAAAAACTATTAATTAACTCTGTGACTAGATATGTGAAGCAAAGGTTGTTTTACAGGTGGAATTGTTGAAGATAACCATTATATTTATTCCACTTTCGGTAATTTCTATCTTCACCATAATAAAGGAAACAATTGTAAATAAAAGTAAGACACCATTTATTTGTATTCCAAGATCTATATCTTAAGTTTGTCCATAATGAAGGACCATTTGAAAATATCTATAGCTTTATAGTTTATACACATTCTTTTGATACATAAAATGATAATTTAAAAAATTATATACATTGCATTCAAAATCAAATAATCGACAAAAATCAAATTTTAAATTTGTGTTTCACAAAGGGAGAAGATAATATACAACTGTATGACTATTATTCCAAAATCAAGATACATCGGCATGATTAGCATTACAAAAAGTACAATTTACAATATTTCTTCAAAATTATCATGATGAATATATGCATGACTTGTAGTCATCTAGTCCACACATTGGATAAATCTATTTCCAAAATGTAAACCATATACACCTGTACATATATTTAAACATTTCTTTGAGCTCAGTTAAAGCTGACTGCTTTTATATTACAAGTTTTGACATTTGTTCCAGAGAAAACATCCTAATTCAATGATACAGAGAAAACATCCTAATTCAGTGATACAGAGAAAACATCCTAATTCAATGATATTGAGAAAACATCCTAATTCAGTGATATAGTGAAAATCCTAATTCAATGATATAGAGAAAATCCTAATTCAATGATATAGAGAAAATCCTAATTCAATGACATAGAGAAAATCCTAATTCAATGATATAGAGAAAATTCTAATTTAATGACATAGAGAAAATCCTAATTCAATGACATAGAGAAAATCCTAATTCAATGATATAGAGAAAATCCTAATTTAATGACACTGAGGAGATCCTAATTCAATGACACAGAGAAAATCCTAATTCAATGATATAGAGCAAACATCCTAATTCAATTATACAGAGAGAACATCCTAATTCAATTATATGGAGAGAACATCCTAATTGAATTGTATGGAGAGAACATCCTAATTCAATTATATGGAGAGAACATCCTAATTCATTTTTTATAGGGAGAGAACATCCTAATTCAATTATACAGAGAGAACATCCTAATTCATTTTTTATACGGAGAGAACATCCTAATTCAATTATACAGAGAGGACATCCTAATTCAATTATACGGAGCGAATATCCTAATTCAATTATACAGAGAGAACATCCTAATTCAATTATACGGAGAGAACATCCTAATTCAATTATACAGAGAGAACATCCTAATTAAATTATACAGAGAGAACATCCTAATTCAATTATACAGAGAACATCCTAATTCAATTATACAGAGAGAACATCCTAATTCAATTATACGGAGAAAACATCCTAATTCAATTATACAGAGAGAACATCCTAATTCAATTATATGGAGAGAACATCATAATTCAATTATATAGTTCCTACATAGCTTTCGTGAGAGCTGTCATTAGTTTTCACTGCTAATTACATCAGTAACATCTGATGCAAATAAACTGCCAAAGAAACTTTCAGTGAGGGGTGTGCAAATTATTTGAAGAAACAAAATGTCATTTTGTAAATTATGTGATGAGGGCTAGAAGATTCTAAAATCTAAATGAGATTTGTTACTCCAAGACAAATTAATATGCATTTCTTCCATGATGAAGTAGTCTATATGTACTTTGTTGATAAAAGTATTAATTGACTAGAATGGTTATGAATACACAAAATAAAATAAAACTGAAAATTATTTTTACAAAATCATTTCTAACCAATTTTCAAAAACCAATTTTTTTTATGAGATGTGCAAATAGTCTCTTGAAAATATGTTCTTAATTCTTGCAAAGCAAAATAACACTCCATTACTGAAATAAATTATTAATTAATGCCACAACTTTCATTTAATTATTTTAAGTTCTTGTATAAAAATAACATTTCTGAAAAAGTGAAACTTTTCAATTCTAACAGATATGATTCTTCCGATGCAATTTTTAGAAACAAACTGTTCACATACTTTTCAAGAATAAACTAGATATGTGTTTGTAATCACATATATTCCCGATGCATTCTAAGTCCAAAACCTTAAAAAAAAAGCTTACAAATTGCTACAATGGCCTGAAAATAAAATTAAGTCATGTACATATGCACACAAATATACCAAATTTGATTTATTTACTTCAAGTGATTCTAGCTTTGTTCTAGTTATATTTTCCTACAATGTAGTCCAAAAAGTTAAAAAATTTAGAAAATATTGCTAACAAGGTTTTCTTGAAATAAGCCATAGTCCAAAAATTTTTGGTGCTTTTCTAAACTAAAAAATTGCTGTCATGCCTTGATAATCTAATCATATCTACACATGCAGACAATTTCATCTGCATTTATTGGTTTTGCTGCAATTGTATTAAATGAGTTGCTCAGGATGATTCATATAGACATCCATGTACTGACAGACAAGTCCAAAATCAAGATGCATCTGGATGAGGACAAATGCATATGGACAGCTACGTACTGACAGACAAGTCCAAAATCAAGATGCTTCAGTTTGAAGAAGTGGCAGCATACAAAATTTTTTAACAGCTGATGGAATGCATACATTGCAACTGTAATAATTTCATTTGATACAGACAGAATTTCATTTGACAAAGACAGACAGACAGATGTCTGATCTCAAATGATGACAAAATATTGAAAGTGCAGGTCATGAAAAGGCAGTTCAAGATGCTGTTCATATTCAGTCAAACAGCATAGACATGATCTGCTGATGCAATGTGTACTGGCAGATCTGGGTTTGGTATACTTTATATATTGGTAAAGGCTGTAATCACTCCAAATTACTACAAAGATTATCAAATTCTTGCTAGGACTAGGAATTCATAGAATACCTACCTAGATGACATCTCTAATATGACTAACTAGAATAATTAATAATATGTGAAATGATATTATAACATCAAAAGTACTATTTACATAACTGACAGGAATCAAAGTATCAGTGATACTGATGAGTATGCATATATCACAAGTTGCCGGCTTTGACGTGCTTAAGCACTGACCTTCACCTATCCAGAAATATACTCCAATCAAACTGACACTTTTCATTTTAAAAATAAATTCTGTTTCTAAAACATGTAAATAAAAAGTAAAGGACATGTACTCTCATACTCTTTTAGACCTGCTTGCAACCAGATGACCCCTTGTCTGCATGTCGGTGTGTAATGTCACCTGTTTTGACATGCTTTCCAAGAATTTATTTCTACCCATTACACTGCTGTACAAAAGATCTGTTGCTAAGATATGGCAGAAAGACTTCAACATAGAAAAGATATTTATTGGGGGAAATTACATAAAGAACTTTAATTTACCATTTCTAAAGCTGTTCTTAGTTATATCATGATTTTAGTTTTGAGATAAATTTTTATAAAAGTCAAAAGAATCAAATTTGGAAAAATCAATATTATAAGAAATTGTTTAACCTGTAAGCCCAAAAAATTTGATCTTGATTATGAACTATTTTTATGAGAAGTACCACGAATGACACATTATATGCCTCCCCATGTTTAATAGTCATCTTTGTAGGCATGAACTGGGCATGAGATTATGGATCAAGAAGTCTCAATGACCTGGACCTTTAGTAAATGTATGTGGTCTTGATACAAGCTTACTGTGCCAAAATCATTATTTTCCATTTATTCGACTTACTATGACCATGACCTTTGACCTTTACACCTCAGAATCTTTAGATTTCTTTGTTACCCTGAGTGTAAGCCATCCACAATGTTTGGTCAAGAAACTTACTTTATAACATAAGTTATTCTGCACAACAAATTTTTCCATCAGTCACAATTACCCTGATCTCTGACCTTTTTTACTCCCAAAATCAATAGGCCTCTTTCAATACCACAAGTACAAGCCCCCAACAAATTTTGTCAAGGTACATGGCCTTTAATTAATATTGTTATGCAAAAACCAGTTTTCTTTTTTCAGTCACAAAGAGCATTATCTCTGACCTTTTGATTCCCAAATCGACAGTGTATAAAAATTAATTTACAATGTGGCTATGCAAAAATATCTATCTCTAAATGTACGGTTTTGGAACAACACAAATTACTAGCATTCTTCATAAATCTTTTCATGCTAAGTACACATACTCATGGATAAAATAATATCATGCTACTAGAGAACGGGTTTATTTTAAATTTCTAATAATTCTTTCCATTATCTACAATCTACAACTAAAAAATGGTAATGAAGTCAAAACAAGAAAAAAGCTTCAGTCCAAAATAGGACAGAAAAAGAAAATAAATTTCAAGTCGAATTATCCTTTTACCTGCCAGAAAAAGAAACAATTTAAGAGAAAGAAGGACACAGAATTAACCATGAAAATATGGTAAAAGTATGTTTTTCTTGAAATCTGCACACACTAATCATAAAGTTCCAGCACTGAATATCAGAGATGACAGTACCACTGGAAACTTTATTAGCAGTATATGATTCTAAAAGGAGTTAAAAATAAATTTATCCAATCTGAGATGCATTATCACATCTCAATAGCTGAATGAATGCATGTTATGGTCAGAAGTGGATTCACCACAGAGTAGCTAGTACTGATAGGAAAAAAGAGAATTTGTAAAATGGAGTAATTTTTCATTTTGTGTACCTTTGTTTTAAATTTTAAAAAACTATTAATAATAGGATGTTCTACATTTATCTCTATCCACATAGATCAGTTTTAAAAAGTGTACAGAAATGTCGAGAACTAGGAGTTTATGACACTGCATCAAAACAAAAAAAGCATCAAAATTCAAGTTAGGATGATATCAAGTAAGTTGTTAGTATCTGTTCCATCTAGGGATTTGATGGTATTAAAAGATCAGAGTACTGTTGTAGGAACATGAACAGCGTGGATTTATTTACCCAATCTCAAACAAGTTCATTCATTTTTCACTGATCAAACTGTGTCATGTGGAGACCTGGTATAAGACTTTATTTTACCTCTAGTCTAAATATCTTGCTTTTCCTTGGTCATAATGAGTCCTGTGAAGACTGGGTAAGTGACCATACTGAGTTGGCAGGAAAAACAGAAGGCTAGTGTGAGGTTATGTCACAAATAATATAACTGTATCACACAGTCATTCAACATTTTTTTTGCCATGTTGCCACATCAAAAATGATAGAGAAAAAAAATGAGCAATTAGGTTGTCAGGGTAACACATTACACAGAAAAAAATTTAAACAGCAATGAAGTAAATGTAATATGAATATGGCAAAGATATAAATTCATTACCTTAATGTTCCCATTAGCAGTATCCAAAATAGCCAGTGGCTACTAACCTTCCCAATGGCTACTTGCATCAGGTAAAAATGAAATGTTTGTTAGTACTTCAATTTTACGAAGTGTGAAAAGGTCCTACTGTTTCCACAGAAGGATAATTGTTCACTGGATTCTATGATGTATAGTATGTAGCACACTGTCCATTAAAACTCATACCATGAAAATAGTGAATTCACAGTAATCTATTTTGGCTACAGATTTTTCCTTTTCATCCATTGTCAAAAAAGAAAGAAGTTTAAATTACTAGTGTAATCTTTGGCTGAACTGGTTCAGTGAAAACCTAAATTCAGGTCTTACATACTCTGTTACTGGTGTAAACTAGGCTGCTCATGGAAGCTGTTTAGTGAAAACCTACATTCAGGTCTTACACATTCTGTTATTGGTGTAAACTAGGGTACTCATGGAAGCTGTTTAGTGAAAACCTACATTCAGGTCTTACACATTCTGTTATTTCTGTAATCTTTGCTATTCCTGGAAGCTGTTTAGTGAAAACCTACATTCAGGTGTTCACACTCTACAAGCATATGGAACTGATCTGTAACTGATGACATTTTATTTCAAGAGTAAAATCTGTATCTTATTAACTACATCAAGAAAATTTTTCTGTCACCCTGTTTTTAAATCCTTGTCTCTAAACAGCAAATATCTAAATTGGTAATCTGATATTATGCCAATAAAAACAATGATCTAAACTGGTAATTTTGCAACATGCTGATATAGTTAAGAACACAAACACGACTACTAAGAACATGAGCACCTAAAGTGAAAACTGGCATGATGGCTAAGTAGAAATGTAACTTTCTAATGATATACATCACAGTCAATTTTGGAAAAAAAACTGAATACACAATTCTTGGCAGTTCTTGTTTTCAACTATAATACTGGTTCATTCCATTATTACAGTTTTCTGAAAGAATTTCAATACTGCTATCATCTGGTGTTGTTGAGCCACTTCCAGATGTGGTACTCAAACCATTTTCCTTGACTGGTACAGGTAGCTGTAACTTGGAACTGCTATCGGGTTTGAATCTAGCACTCTTAGTAAGAGGTGCAGATGCAGATGAAGAGTTTAATGAAGAACTGAGAGAAATGTTCTGAATAGAAGATGTCAAACCAGATGCCGCAACTGGAGTATTGTACCCTGAACTGGCTCCTGAATTTGTAGGTGAAACCTTAAAGCCCAGAATCTCCTGAATACTATCAGGAAGCTTTTTGCACTCTTTCAACTGAAGATAGATGCCCTCTGCTTTCTTCAATGTGTCCTCCAGGTGGATGGCAAAGCAGATGTCATTTATGTGCTATGATGAAAGTGAATGTGCAGTTATAATCAAATAGATATCCAATGTATTAAATAGATATCCAATGTATCAAATATATATCCAATGTATCAAATAGATAACCAATGTATTAAATAGATATCCAATGTATCAAATATATATCCAATGTATCAAATAGATATCCAATGATATCCAATGTATTAAATAGATATCCAATGTATCAAATATATATCCAATGTATTAAATAGATATCCAATGTATTAAATTGATATCCAATGTATTAAATTGATATCCAGTATATTAATCTGTTTAAATGATTTGTGACTGAACATTCAACATAAACCAAGATAATGTACTGATGTTACAAAGAGGGTTGAATGTTTCAAGGCATGAATAAGAAAAGGTTACATTTCTTGTTCACATCTGTTACCTTTCTTTTAAAACCATTTGTGAGAAACGTTCAAATACTGAATGAACTGGCAACCTTACATCATAGCATCATACAAAAGAAATTAATGAGGTAAACATAGTTCCATGTTATTATCATAGAATCTCAATTAACAGTGGCAATTATTGCGTCAAGTTCTGCTGATAAAAAATCTTGAAATACTTGATAGTCTTACCTTAAGAATTTCTGTAAAGCCAAATTTATTTTCCATCAATGTGGATTTTTCACTGTCTAGAATTGCCAGACATATCAACAAGTGGAAGTTTTTACATGGCCTGTCTGTCCAAATCACCTTAACATGAAAGAATATACATGCTGATTACCTTAAGAGAAAGAATTCACACACACATGCAAGCGCACACATATAGTAATTTAAGAATCTTTAATTCTGAGATTATGGACAGTTAAATATGCAATTTTTACCCAAGCAATGCAGTTCTCAAAGACAGTATTTGTTATACAAACAGTAGACCTTTACTTTACTATAGTAATATATGTCTCAAAGTCAGTACTCATTACACAACAGTAGACCTTTACTACAGTAATGCATGTCTCAAAGTCAGTACTCATTACACAACAGTAGACCTTTACTACAGTAATGCATGTCTCAAAGTCAGTACTCATTACACAACAGTAGACCTTTACTACAGTAATGCATGTCTCAAAGTCAGTACTCATTACACAACAGTAGACCTTTACTACCGGAATGCATGTCTCAAAGTCAGTACTCATTACACAACAGTAGACCTTTACTACAGTAATGCATGTCTCAAAGTCAGTACTCATTACACAACAGTAGACCTTTACTATAGGAATGCATGTCTCAAAGTCAGTACTCATTACACAACAGTAGACCTTTACTACAGGAATGCATGTCTCAAAGTCAGTACTCATTACACAACAGTAGACCTTTACTACAGGAATGCATGTCTCAAAGTCAGTACTCATTACACAACAGTAGACCTTTACTACAGTAATGCATGTCTCAAAGGCAATGCTCACTGCACAACAGTAGACCTTTACTACAGTAATGCATGTCTCAAAGGCAATGCTCACTGCACAACAGGAGACCTTTACTTTAATATAGTAACGCATGTCTCAAAAAAAGTACTCATTACACAAACAATGGATCTTTACTTTACTATAGCAATGCATGTCTCAAAGTCAGTACTCATTAAACAGTATAGATTTAGTTTACTATAGTAATGCATGTCTCAAAGAAGTTCTCATTACACAAACAATGGACCTTTACTTTACTATAGTTGTTGTTGTTGTTGTTGTTTTGGGGCTTAACGCCATTTTTCAGCACACGATAGGCTATACATGGCGGTCAGTATTAATGGTGGAGGAAGAAACCGGGAAATCCCCGGAAAGAACCACCGACCCACTAGAAGCTACTGGCAAGCTTTCTCACATATCCACATTCGCCGAATCCTAGACTCGAACCCACGCAGACAGAGGTGAGATGGCAGTGATCCGTAACGGAGAGCGCTTTAGACCACTCGGCCACTCGGGGCCCCCTTTACTATAGTAATGCATGTCTAGTGGAAAACACACCTGCCTCCTGAACAGTGTAATCTTCCCAGGTTACCTAATACAACATAATGTTATATACACCCATAGTTAAAATGTATATACTAACATATGAAACTGCAAACATCATAGACCTTGGTCTGCCATCACATAATGTACAAGCAGATCAGGGTGCATGTTGTCTGTTTACTGATTAATCCTGAAGAAAAAAGAAACAGCACAACTCCAGATCTGGGTCTAAGCAGTTTACAGATCTGTATATGGAATTACTATAACATTCATGTAATGATCCATATAATTTATATGATGCTATGCCATTTCAGTGCTGAGAGTGGTGACATCTTTTGTAAGTGCCTTATTTCAAATAATCATGAAAGAAATAAAGTTGAAAGATTATACAGGTGAATTTTACAACACATAAGCACAATAATACATAAAATATTAAATAAAATGCATGTAAGCATTAAAGAATATACTAACTTAAATTATGACTAAATTTACCTCCCATAGTCTCTGTACATCATTAAAGGAGAATTCTCTTTTGAAGTGAATAAGTATCCAGCGGAAACAGAAGTAGAAATTTCCTGACTCATGACTCTCTGAAAGAGAAAACAATGATAGTATATAACAAATGTCTCCATACTCATCATCTTTGAACCTCTGGACCAGAGGAGAGTATATTTTTGCTTCCAAACAATTTCTTTGTGTGTTTTTATTTTTATAATAAGCTAACTGGGGATGTACTTACCTATAAAAAAAACTACCACAAACAGCACATGATATGCCTGTTTCATGACCTTTTCAATACTAATGAAAGTGACCTTTGAGCCTAAGTAGATTTTTATTTTAAAAAATGTTGGGCTAAAAAAGTGACAGCCTGGTTTTTCAAACCAAGCAATGGCTTGCATTATCCATTATTGCAACCTTGACCTTGATATATGGGATATGACTGTGAATATATGAGACACTGACAAGCCAAGATACACAAAAGGCTTGAGTTTTATTAAAATACCTCAATGGACAGAAAATGGATTTATATGACTCTGACCATGAAGAAGGATGCATGGCTTTGGAGTGTGTCTAGTCAGTTGATAAAACTGGGTAAAGTTTCATTTTCAGTGCTTCAAACTTATACTCCAGACCAGGATAAAAATCAGTTACATTTAAATTTCTGTTACTTTCACATGGTGTGTGACACCCAATTTTATGTGTGTGTGTGTATATATATATATATATATATATATATATATATATATATATATATATATATATATACATACATATATATAATTGGATGAAGTCTCATTAAATTATTTTGTGGTTCAAAAGTTATACTGCAGGTAAGATACAAGTCACATAATTACATTCTCCCTTGCCGTGACCTTGACCTTAAGGCAGGTGGCAAGGTTATGGCATTTGACACACTATATCTGGGCCTTAAAAGTGGTCCTGCATGACAACTGATTTGGATCTTTTTTCTTGTCCTGCATGAAGCTTTTACTTATCCTACAATGTAAATAATTCATACACTGTACATAATACCTACCTCTACATAATTCCAACACTCTACATAATTTGTACACTGTACATTATACTAAATGTGCTTAAGATGCCACTCAATCAACTGGAAGAGCATCCTGAAAAAGTGACTTGCCCTTCCTCTGCAACAACCTGTAAATATTAGCAAACAAGTAAATTTTCAAGCCTTCATACATACATGATTGGCTGAATTTTCAAGCCTTCCATATACACAAGATTGGCTGAATTATCAAGCCTTGCATATATCCATGATTGGCTGAATTTTCAAGCCTTGTATATATCCATGATTGGCTGAATTTTCAAGTCTTGTACATATCCAAGATTGGCTGAATGTTCAAGTCTTGTATATATCCATGATTGGCTGAATTTTCAAGTCTTATATATATCCAAGATTGACTAATTTCCAAGTCTTGTATATATCCAAGATTGGCTGATTTTTCAAGTCTTATATATATCCAAGATTTGCTGAATTTTCAAGCCTTGCATACATACATACATAATGGGCTGATTTTTTAGGTCTTGTATATATCTGATTGGCACAAGTTTGATTAAAATATCTTTATTGGCTGAAAAGTTCCAAAAATACATGTCTGAACAGATTTTAATGGCATGCAATCCTGGCCAAATAGTGCTGAAGATGTTATACAAAGATAAAGACTAAAGCAAAATGAGATAAAATGTTTCAAATATAAAATATTATATAAACCACACTCTGTTAAAACATCCAAGCCAATCTCAGTGTGAATATCATCATGGGATGAATCTCAGGGTAACAAGGCTGCCTGAATTGGTTGCTTCTTACAATGTGTAGGAATGAGCATTGGGCTGATTCCACATCCCTGAACCCACATAGTGACCAAAAGTCACACTCTGGACAAAGAAGCAAGTCACAGAATCACATTTTTCCTTGATATTACCTTGTACATGAGGCACGGTCCTGGTTACAGAATGTGATACACTACCTAATCACGTATGTACTTGAGCAAATTTTCATGAAAACCCCTCCATCAACTGACAAATTATATACTGGACAACCAAATACTAATGAATGGACTTTCAAACATATGGATGTATGGCCAATGCCACAACACAATATACCCCGCTCAAGACAAGCACACGATAAGTTCCCGTGAATTTACTATTTGTGGGGTACTTGTTGTCATGAAGCACAAATTTTAAATACCCAATATAAAGCATCTGTGAGTTTACAATTTGTAGGTAAATGTTGCTATACCCAATATAAAACATCTGAACCCTTCTAAAGGATGATGTGGAACACTTCAGATCCTGTACTCCTCTAAAGCATAATATGGAACACTTGACAGCCTAAACTCTTCTAACTAAACTCCTGAACTTTTCTACAGGATGATATGGAACACCTGAAATCCTGAATTCTTCTAAAGGATAATGTGAAAAATTTGAGGTCTTGATCTCTTCTAAAGGATGATATGGAACACTTGAGATCCTGAACTCTTCTAAAGGATGATACAGAACACTTGAGATCCTGAACTCTTCTAAAGGATAATACAGAACACTTGAGATCTTGAACTCTTCTAAAGGATGATGCAGAACACTTGAGATCTTACACTCTTCTAAAGGATGATACAGAACACTTGAGATCTTGATCTCTTCTAAAGGATGATGTGGAACACTTGAGATCCTGAACTCTTCTAAAGGATGATGCAGAACACTTGAGATCTTAAACTCTTCTAAAGGATAATACAGAACACTTGAGATCCTGAACTCTTCTAAAGGATGATGTGGAACACTTGAGATCCTGAACTCTTCTAAAGGATGATGTGGAACACTTGAGATCTTGATCTCTTCTAAAGGATGATACAGAACATTTGAGATCTTGAACTTATCTAAAGGATGATGTGGTAACAAGCTCAGCCAATCAGATAAAAGATTACCTCATTAATGTGTTTATATTTTGCTCATAAGTTCATCCAATATAAGACTATTTAAAAAGTTTGATCAATATCTGATCAGAAATATAGTTACTGCAGTGTTGTTAAGTTCAGCTAATCTAATTCAAAATCAGGTCATTAATATGTGTGGATCTTGCTCATGACTGTACTCAATAGAGATCTTGAGCATACAAGTCCATCTACAAACTTTGATCCAAGTCCTACCAAAATCACAGTCTCTAGAGTGGCAGAAAACTCAGCCAATCAGATCCAAGATCATCTCTTTCATATGCACAGATTTTGCTCATAATAGATTCACCAACATCTTCATAATATCAGCCTATTTAAGTTTTATTAAGACCGGGTAGGAAACAATTTATTTTGAGTGGTAAGAAGCTAAGAAATACAGATGCAAGGTCACCTCATTAATACGTGCTGATCTTGCTCATAATAAAAATTATTGGATATGTAAATGATCTTGACCTATTTACCATGTTTGATAAAATTCTGATCAGAAATAGAGCTGCCAAACTGCTCACAAACTCAGCTGATCAAATGCATGATCACCTCAAACATATGTAGATCTTGCTTATAACTGTACCCACACAAAATCTTGATGATTTGAGTTCATTTGCCAAGTTAAAATATAAACAGAACAGAAACAATGTAGTAACAATCTCAGCCATTCTTACAAAAGTTAGACCATCTCATCAATAAGCATGCATCTCATGCAATGCCTTATTTCTTTTGAAATCTTAATTCCATAAGTTATCCAGTCAGAAATATGGTTTTGTAAAGAAGCTCAATCAATCAGATGTAATATCACCTCAATACTATGCAAGACACACTCAATAACATATTCAACCTTGTCTGAAATCCTGAATATACAAACCTATATTCCATGTCTGATCCAAACTGGATCAGAATGGTAATAAGCAAATGTAGACAAAATGATGATGGAAGGACAACAAATGAAGTGCCATACCACAATCTCACCTAGTCTGATAGCCAGGTGAGCTAAATACATGCTGCATCACAATGCACAATCACATTAGTGATTTGCTTCAGACCATAATTATGTTACCAAGCACCCAAGTGTCAATGTCTCATTCTGGGAAACAATTAAAATGGAGCACTTGCTTAAGAGCAGCTGGACTGAATTATACTGTTCCACCCTCTAAATGGTTACAAGAATGTGTCACATCATGCAAACCCATATTAGTAAGATGATGTCTGCAATAAATTACAGTAAATTTGGTAATAGGTACTGAGTATGATTGACTCAATAAGATAAAGTAAATTTTATAATAGGTATTGAGTATGACTGACTCACCATGATAAAGTAACTTTTGGAATAGGTATTGAGTATGATTGACTCACCAAGATAAAGTAAATTTTGGAATAGGTAATGAGTAAGACAGACTCACCAAGTAAATTTTGTAATAGGTAATGAGTATGATTTACTCACCAAGATAAAGTAAATTTTGGAATAGGTACAGAGTATGACTGACTCACCAAGATAAGGTAAATTTTGTTAATAGGTAATGAGTATGATTGACTCACCAAGATAATTACACAGTTCTGGGTCAGTAAACTGCATCAGCTTGTGAATCTCTGCCAGTTGTGCCTTCATTCCACCTTGATCCATCTCAAAGTTATGACACTGCAATCAACACATGAACAAAGTTGCTATAGTCACAGAATTCCATAGGGCATGCTGCCCTCCACACATTTACCCCCCCCCACATAAATAAGAAAAACCTTATGCCATAATCACTAAATAATGAATGGAGGAATGTATAATCTCTACTAATAATGTGGCTAGGAGATTAAACTGTTAATAATGTACATCAAGCAATCTCTACTAATGTGGTTAGGAGATTAAACTGTTAATAATGCACATCCTGCAATCTCTACTAATGTGACCAGGAGATTAAACTGTTAATAATACACATTGTGTATCCTCTACTAACGTGACTAGGAGATTAAACCTTTAATAAAGCAGACTGTGTAGTCTCTACTAATGTGACTAGGAGATTAAAGTGTTCATAATGTACACTGCTGTAAACAACATTAATGACAATGAAAACACGTACCCCCACACTAAATGAAAACACATACAAAGTCAAAACATATAGAGGGATAAAATTCAAGTGAATCTGATGAGCCATTAGAATTTTTTGTTTTATTACAAGTTAATTCCTGAACCTACAATGGGTAGGGAGGATACAAGGCTTCTCATGACCAAAAACATGGAAAATTATCACTCTGTACTACATCTGATAATCAATGGACTGAGGAATACTGTTTGCTAATCAAATGGAACATAAATATATAAAGTCCTAAACACTAATAAACCATTGCCAAAAGGTATTTTTGTCATCCAGCAAGAATTTTCCACTGCTGAGAAAATGTCATTGTGAATATAATGAAGAGAGAATACTGCACACAGGCCTATGATATGGTGTCTGATGGGGTCAATGTACATGTTCTAAGAATATTTTAGAACAGGAGGATGTTACGTCTGGCTGGACAAGGGTTTTTCCATTGCAGAAAGGGCAACTTGACAGCCAGAAATATTACTGACATAAAATCAGCAAGTCTGATTACTGTTAGAGGCTGACTTAGCCTTAATTTTCCTGACAACAAGAATATTTCAATTAAATTTCAGACAAATGGGAGAAGTTACTTCTCCTCAGGATAAAAATTGGAGAAGAGAGTGTATAAAGAATTGGAGTCAAAGTGAAGTAAAAATATAATTTTCATCTCATATATGTATATTGATTTAAGATAATAATGGTATTTTGTGCGGTTATAATTTTCATCTCACATATGTATATTGATTTAAAATAACAATGGTATTTTGTGTGGTTAACAGAAAGAAAATTATAGTAGTGTACATTTATTGTAAAATGTTTGTTTTTTTTAATGACCTTTTTCACCTTATCATGAAAAGGTCTGTTCCAAATAATGGTGAAAACTATGGTAATCAAAGCAACAGCTGTACATCTCCTGAAGAAATTTTTAAGTCCCTATTTTCATGGGAGAGTTGGAAAAAATACCCAAATTACTTATTATTCATTTAATTGTTTCCCTGTAACATTTTCACTCAACAGTTTCTTTATGCCTAGTTCGAACCAATATATGCTGTTCATTCTAATCAAGAAAAAAAGTTGTCCTATTTGGAATATCTTGTAGT
This sequence comes from Megalonaias nervosa, assembly GCA_016617855.1. Lineage (NCBI taxonomy): Eukaryota > Metazoa > Mollusca > Bivalvia > Unionida > Unionidae > Megalonaias > Megalonaias nervosa. Next base: position 81,502 of record JAECUM010017278.1, on the reverse strand, counting down.
GACCTTACCGATGACTGTACACATATCTGGGTATTTGAACACATTGTCTTTGGAATAAAGCAAGAAGTTTAATGATAACCTACGCCAATTAATCCTGTTTTATCAAGTCACCTTGAATCATAAAACATGCAAGGTAATGGATGATTCTGAATGGGCTAAGCTGTTAATTATGTTCATTAACACAGTTGCAAATGTGACTAATTACAAATGACTGACAAGAGGGTCTAGATGTGCCTTACATACCCCATCTATGAATGTGACTAATTACAAATCACTGATAAAAGGGTCTAAGTGTGCTTTATGTACCCCATCTATGAATGTGACTAATTACAAATCACTGATAAAAGGGTCTAAGTGTGCTTTATGTACCCCATCTATGAATGTGACTATTTACAAATGACTGATAAGACAGTCTAAGTGTGCCTTACATACCCCATCTATGAATGTGACTAATTACAAATAAGTGATAAGTGTGTCTAAGTGTGCTTCATGTACCATATCTATGAATGTGACTAATTACAAATGACTGATAAGAGGGTCTAGATGTGCCTTAAGTACCCCATCTATGAATGTGAGTAATTACAAATGACTGATAAGAATGTCTAAGTGTGCACTATGTACCCCATTATGAATGTAACTAATTACGAATGACTGATAAGAGGGTCTAAGTGTGTCTTATGTACCCCATATATGAATGTGACTAATTACAAATGACTGATAAGAGGGTCTGGGCGTGTCTTATGTATCCCATCTATGAATGTGACTAATTACAAATGACTGATAAGAATGTCTAAGTGTGCCTTATGTACCCCATTATGATTGTGACTAATTACGAATGACTGATAAGAGGGTCTAAGTGTGTTTTATGTACCCCATATATGAATGTGACTAATTACAAATGACTGATAAGAGGGTCTGGACGTGTCTTATGTATCTCATCTATGAATGTGACTAATTACAAATGACTGATAAGAAGGTCTAAGTGTGCCTTATGTACCCCATTATGAATGTGACTAATTACGAATGACTGATAAGAGGGTCTAAGTGTGTCTTATGTACCCCATCTATGAATGTGACTAATTACAAATGACTGATAAGAGGGTCTGGGTGTGTCTTATGTATCCCATCTATGAATGTGACTAATTACAAATGACTGATAAGAATGTCTAAGTGTGCCTTATGTACCCCATTATGAATGTGACTAATTACAAATGACTGATAAGAGGGTCTGGGCGTGTCTTATGTATCCCATCTATGAATGTGACTAATTACAAATGACTGATAAGAATGTCTAAGTGTGCCTTATGTACCCCATTATGAATGTGACTAATTACAAATGACTGATAAGAGGGTCTAAGTGTGTCTTATGTACCCCATCTATGAATGTGACTAATTACAAATGACTGATAAGAGGGTCTGGGCGTGTCTTATGTATCCCATCTATGACTGTGACTAATTACAAATGACTGATAAGAGGGTCTGGGCATGTCTTATGTATCCCATCTACGAATGTGACTAATTACAAATGACTGATAAGAATGTCTAAGTGTACCTTATGTACCCCATTATGAATGTGACTAATTACGAATGACTGATAAGAGGGTCTAAGTGTGTCTTATGTACCCCATCTATGAATGTGACTAATTACAAATGACTGATAAGAGGGTCTGGGTGTGTCTTATGTATCCCATCTATGAATGTGACTAATTACAAATGACTGATAAGAATGTCTAAGTGTGCCTTATGTACCCCATTATGAGTGTGACTAATTACAAATGACTGATAAGAGGGTCTGGGCGTGTCTTATGTATCCCATCTATGAATGTGACTAATTACAAATGACTGATAAGAGGATCTGGGCATGTCTTATGTATCCCATCTACGAATGTGACTAATTACAAATGACTGATAAGAATGTCTAAGTGTGCCTTATGTACCCCATTATGAATGTGACTAATTACGAATGACTGATAAGAGAGTCTAAGTGTGTCTTATGTACCCCATATATGAATGTGACTAATTACAAATGACTGATAAGAGGGTCTGGGCGTGTCTTATGTATCCCATCTATGAATGTGACTAATTACGAATGACTGATAAGAGGGTCTGGGCGTGTCTTATGTATCCCATCTATGAATGTGAGTAATTACAAATGACTGATAAGAGGGTCTGGGAGTGTCTTATGTATCCCATCTATGAATGTGACTAATTACAAATGACTGATAAGAGGGTCTGGGCGTGTCTTATGTATCCCATCTATGAATATGACTAATTACAAATGACTGATAAGAATGTCTAAGTGTGCCTTATGTACCCCATTATGAATGTGACTAATTACGAATGACTGATAAGAGGGTCTAAGTGTGCCTAATATACCCCATCTATGAATGTGACTATGAATGTGACTAATTACAAATGACTGATAAGAGGGTCTAAGTGTGCCTAATATACCCCATCTATGAATGTGACTAATTACAAATGACTGATAAGAGGGTCTAGGTGTGTCTTATGTACCCCATCAATGAATGTGACTAATTACAAATGACTGATAAGAGGGTCTAGATGTGCCTAACATACCCTATCTATGAATGTGACTAATTACAGATGACTGATAAGAGGGTCTGGGCGTGTCTTATGTACCCCATCTATGAATGTGACTAATTACAAATGACTGATAAGAGGGTCTAAGTGTGCCTAATGTACCCCATCTACGAATGTGACTAATTACAAATGACTGATAAGAGGGTCTAAGTGTGCCTAATGTACCCCATCTATGAATGTGACTAATTACAAATGACTGATAAGAGGGTCTAAGTGTGCCTAATGTACCCCATCTATGAATGTGACTAATTACAAATGACTGATCAGAGGGTCCAGATGACTAATTCAGGCCTGTTTACCCTTCTTGGCTCCATCAGTAGTCCAAAAGCAGTCTGTCTGTAGTTTTTGACAGCTTTCAATAGAATAGCTATAAAGCTAACAGTTCAACAATAACAAAAACTTCATCCAACAATAAAAAAGAAACTTTATCCAGAAATACATTTATCTTTAATTACAATGACAGAATAATAGTTACCTGTTTATTTTACGAAGAAAAGAAACGTCTTTTCCTAAAACCAGTATCACTCTATCTTTTCTAACTATATTCTTAAATAGTTTACCTTCCCTGCTGCGGTTTTGCTACCTGCAAACATTTTCTTTAAATCCTGTTTAACAAATCACCTCTTTTCAATGGCAAGTTTAACTTAGCCAAAAACTGATTTATCATCACTTCAGCAGGGATAATAAGTATTTCCTCACTGTCAGCACTGTGCTTTACAGAATGAGGACAAAGACTTGTTAGTGTCTTTTATTTTGGCCCACTCCTTGTGGCATTTGCACTCAACATGTCTATTTACATCACTTCTACCATGTGTGACAGAAAAATCCAATGCATACCCACACCACAGTGAACATAATGAACTCCTCTGTTAGAATGTTTTATTAATGGTCATATAGGTATAAATCTTTAAAAACTTCTGGCTAGCACATAACTTTCTGACTTCCTCCAATTTTCTTTTCATACGATGCTGGTCCGCCATTTTAAAAAACAGCTGCCAATTGCTCCCTTCAATGCCTGCTGATGGTTTAACAGTTTTTGCGGGAACCAATGAATGAGCTCTTCTTTGATGCTGATTAAATATTTTTTTAAACAAAAAGAAATTTTATAAGTGGAATGAAACATTAAGACATAAGATTTTACCAATTCTGGTATTTTCCATATTCTTGTCTAAAAGATCCGAAGTGAGAATTTTTCAGGCTTCATCCATACAAAATATGGAGAATCTGTAGAATTAAGCAGGTCTGCTAATTACAAATGACTGATATGAGGGTCTAGGTGTGTCTTACATACCCCATCTATGGGGCATACTAGTATCCTGTTATAAACTATACATGTTGTTTCAAACACAAGGGATCTCAGATCAAAAACTATGGCAGAAGTAAAACAGATACAACTCAAAATCATGTTTCAATAGGAGCATCTTTAAATCAACCTGCAAAGTGGAAATAGCTCAGATGCATTTAAAAGGTGACTTCTCAATCCAAAAGATTTGTATTGCTCTTTCATTATCCATATGAGTCCTGGCCAACTGTGAACATACAATATAAGAATCTAAATGACACTCACCATCCTCTCCATAAGTCCAGCAAAACACCAGAAGGCATCCACTTCATTCTCCATGACAACCAGTATGGGGGACAAAAGGTCACTCATACCTTGAACATAACCTGGTGGAGAAAATGGGAAAAAAATGAAATATATGTACAATAACTTCACAACAGAAGAAACTCATTGATCTGAAACTCGCTGCTATTATTGCTTTCTCTAAATTATATGTACTGGTCTGTTCCCAAAATGTGCACATTTTGCCTTTGAAAACTGATTACTAAAACTCATCAAAGTCCTCAAAATTCTAGATGGCTTTTTTATTTCAAAGAAAACAGCATATATTCAGCAACTAAAAAGCAAGGGGCTTGCTCTTGACTTTTCAAAGTCAGTTCAGGAACTTCTGTCAGTGTAGTGTATTCAGCGGTTGTATAACTTCTGTTATTGTAGTGTATTTTCCAGTTTGTGTAACTTCAGTTAGTGCTGTGTATTTTTGAGGTTGTGTAACAAATGTTAGTGTAGTGTATTTTAGAAGTTGTACATTGGAAGGGATTAAAATAGTTTAATATAAGAATCTGCAGAAAGGAATAATTTAGCAACAAATCAAATTTTTATTAATAGTTTGCAAAATAAAATTTTAGATCAAATGGGAGACTAAAAAATAAAATACAATGATAGGCAATGACTAAAGATGAACAGCAGTCCAACTGAGTAGAAACTTGCACAAAGCAGCCCTATTTTTCTAGTACACTAGTTATCACATATCCAAATTTTTCAAGTCAGCATTCAGTGATTGCCTGTTAAATTCTAGCACCTGCCTAGATTTGGTATAAACCTAAATATTTCATGCAAATGCCTAAAATGTTTTGTGTATCCAAGGAAGTTTAGATAATGAGATTTATTGATCATTAGACCATCTATTTTGGCCAGATGACTTCAAATGAACAGTGAAAACTATATCTTGTAATTATTTCTAGCTGCTAGGAGTAGCTAGATAACATCATTATAATTGCAAATAAGTAAAAATATTTAAATATTTAATCCACTGCCACTGAAACAAAATTATGTTTTACTTTAGTTTCCAAAGCTTCACCAAAAACTGACAGAAAGTAAAAAACATTCACATTTATTTTTGGAAATGACTGTCTGAACATATTGTTGTCATGCTGAGGTTACTTACCCATAATATCAATGACCACTATGGTTTGAATACATGACCTCCATGGTGTAATGACATCCATGCATGTGATCTCCTTTACACTTGTACAGGCTATTTCAAAACAGCTTCAAAATGATTTGGACTTGGTCTTTTGTTAGTAAAGTTTAGTCATTTGTTAGTGACATTCCATAAAAAAGGTTGTTTTAGTGGCAGCTTAGTAAATATTGGTATCTATTAGCAACTACCAAAAAGTAATCTAATGAATCCTACCAGTTAGAACTGATTACACTGTAGCTATGTTAGCTGTCTTTTGCCTTTTTAAAAATGTTACTTGAATGACAAACAGGTCATATAGTATATAATTTTCCTATATTATGGATTATCTCAGTACACTACACCTATTGTAAAACTTCAATTATCTTTATTCAACAAACATGAATACACATCACAGGCTTTTCATGGCTATCCATAGAATGTGTGAAGGCGATGTGATGCAACTCAAAAACGTAACTGTTAATCTTTGATGATCACAATGTTTATGGTTGTCTTTCAGAATTCTGTCTTATATTTTGTTAGTAAGATTCTGAAGCCTTAGCTCATGTATTTGATCATCTGTAACTTTCAGTCAATACTCTTTCAAAATCTAGTATAATGTAGAGAATCAAATCTGATTGTGTTCTTCAAACGATGTATATCTATGACTGAACATATGTAACACTCCTAACAGTGTTATGTCATGGTTGAGCATACAAATGGAAAATCCCAAACCCTGGTTGACAACCCTACCAATGTCATGTTGTTTTTGAGAAAAAAAATTGGAAAATCCCAAACCATGGGTGACAACCTTACCAATGTCATGTTGTTTTTGAGAAAAAAAATTGGAAAATCCCAAATCCTGGGTCACAACTGTACCAATGTCATGTTGCAGTTGAGAAAAACCCAGAAAATCCCAAACCCTGGGTGATAAGATTAATAAGAACAGATCTTGCTCTGTATCAAAGTTATTGATGAATACTGTATAATGAGATAGGTTATATATACTGGGAGTTGTAACATCTAAAAAGGTTTTAAAAAGCTGATAAAAATAAAAGATGTACATAGATACTGATGTGTGAAAATGCTACACTGGCATAGTTTTAGTATGACAGAATTATCAGTAGTCTTCAACATTCATGCAAATGTCAATTTTCATAATCTCACAAGTGTTCAAGAATCTGACCTACATACACATAAATGATGTACAAATTCACTGATGCATATAGGTCAGGAACCTATTTTTAGCATGGTCTTTTATTTCTCCACAGAATGTATAAACATACTAATACATGCAACAGTGACAAGAAAATTGTCAAAGCAAAAAAAGATCTACATCTTAAAAGTAAATGATAATGGCAATGACTCCACATTTGTTAATGCAAATGACAATGATTATAACAGCAATGTCTACACATTTGTTAATGCAAATGATGATAACTGTAATGGGAATGACTTAATGCAAATTATTATACTGTAATGGAAATGATGACAACTATAATGGAAGTGAATACTGTGAGACAGGGGCCCCCGAGTGGCCGAGTGGTCTAAAGCGCTCACTGTTCCGGATCACTGCCATCTCACCTCTGTCTGCGTGAGTTCGAGTCTCAGGCTCGGCTAACGTGGGTACATGAGAAAGCCTGCCAGTAGCTTCTCGTGAGTCAGTGGTTCTTCCCGGGGTTTTCCAGGGTTCTCCTCCACCAGTTATACTGGCCGCCATGTATAGCCTATCTTGTGCTGAAAAATGGCGTTAAACCCTGCAACAACAACAACAACAACTGGGGAGACAGCATCAACTTTAATGCCCTTCCACGTATGAAAATTAAAAATAACTCACCCAGATCGAAATTATACATGCAGTATGTCATCAAGATATCATTCAGGACTTGTAAATTAGGATTCCCTTCTCCCTCAAAGAATTTATGAGTTCTGTCTGTCCTAGTCACATCTTTTTCTGTAACAAAAGATACAATCCAGTTTGTTTCAACAAGCACAAACTGTGAAGATGTAAAACTTTTCTACAGAAAAGAATTATTACCAGTAAAATAAAATTTGTTACAGAAAGCTTGTCCACACCAAACACACTTTATATATTTTGTTCCCCACTAACTGTTTAGTGTAATTCACTTGGGTGAACTTTATTTCATAAAATGCACCAAAATTGTAATTTATACTTGAATGTACTCTCCATTTCACTTGGCACCATGTAGAAGTGTTTGTATGCATACTCAATGAAATACCATTGTTTTTAACCAGACATGATAAACGTTAGAAAGATCCATTTAAAATGAAGTTGAACTGAGATGCAAAAGGTTTCTACACACACATAGCAGAGAGCTTGTTGTTCTCTCTAAACACAAGGTACACATTTTCCCAACACATTAAATAAAGCTTTCTACATAGCAAAAAGATGACACATAATAATAATGTCCTGTAAATATTCTGGTCCAAGAAGAACATGACCATAATTTATCTTAACCAACATCAAATCATCTAAACACTTCTACTGGTCAGCTAAAAATATTTATACTCACCTATTAATCCTTTCCTTTCTTTCAAGAGAGAGAATCTCTTTTCCTGTTCTGCACTGATTGTCTTCCATTGTAGTTTCATAGCAAAATAGGAATCTCTGAAATAATAATATTTATTGTTATTTGTTTTTTCTGCACTTCATGTTACTTACTGTTTTAATTTTGTCATCCATTTTCATCATTTTCATAAAGTTATGCTTGTAAAGACAAATTACACTTTAGCCCTATATAAAAATGAAATGAATTGGGTATTTTACTAACTGCAGACATGATTTTGGTCTTCCATAAAAATAGCTGAAAAAATTTTAAGGGGGGTATGGGGTCCTCCCCTAACGGGGTCTCGAGGGGCAGCTTATGATCATAATATAAAACAAAATAATCATTTGAAAAACTAACTTACCAAAAATGTTCAACTTGACTTGAATAATTTCACAATATTTACTGTCACATGAATTTGTTCTCCAATACTATTGATGCTGAAATTATTTCATGTGCATGTCAGTGTTCACATCATAATTAAGTCACATTAATTTGTCAAATTTTGCAGCAAACATATTATACTTCTCTCTTTTCATAACAAATCTGTAAAATAAACTAAGTGCATCAACTATATATAAATAATCCCATACATTCACTTGTCTTTTTCTCCACTGGACAGAACCTGTTGATATGCCAGTCAAGATCTTTTTGTGGCTTTGGCAAAGATTTCTTTAGCCTTCCTTTTTGTCACCATTGACTTTTTTTGGCTCAATGTGCAATCGTTTCTTTTCCTTCTCAACAAGAGCCTTTTCCTTTAAGGCTAGTGCTTGTATTGGCGACATGCAGTACACATATTCTGACAGAGGGCTGCATCTGTTCTCTCATGCAACCGTGATTACTGTAATTCAGATCTTTCTTGCAGAGGACACAAAATGCCAGTTCTCTAGCGCTCAGTTTTCTTATAAACTGACCAACTAAATTTCCATCAACTTTTCGTTCCAGCCATTCCAATTTCCATACGTTTTTTAAACCTTTATCTCAACTTTTCGTGTCATGGTCTCTCTCAACAACTCGGGACACCACGTTTTGCAAGCATGCTTCTTCCTTCCAGTGCCATTAGTTTCCATTACATGAAGAGTCATGTGCTAACTAATATATGGAACGTATACTTTACAAGGGTCGTAGTGGAATGGGACCGACCAGACCGTTTTTTTAAAAAAAAAAACCGAATCGGAGATGATATAATAAACGGTCTATATCAAGGAAAATCTGATTCAAGTCAGGAGAAAAGCGGAATTCCGCTTTAAAACGGAGAAAAATCATGTCTGTAACTGGCCTGGCGTTAACATTTTCACAGGAAACCATGCAAGACTGACACTTACAATCCCAGACTGAGTCTTAACCATGAACAGATGTTAATCAAGAATGCATCAGATGGCTTAGTGACCAAGACTAAATCAGGATGTATTTGATTACATCCTAAGAATATATCAAATGGCTTTGTGACCAAGAATAAATCAGGGTGCATTTGATTGTATCCTAAGAATGCATTAAATGGCTTAGTGACCAAGCCTAAATCATGGTACAACTGATTATATCGTATGAATACATCAAATGGCTTAGTGACCAATCAGGGTGTATTTGATTATATCACTCTATGTAAGTGTTCTCACAGTGATCAAGTACTGTTATTTCAAACATGCATGTTACATTTGAAACCTATGCCAGTGCCCTACTTTACATTGGATGAATGCACCATCACCAAAAATGTGCTTTGCTTATGGCAGGAGCAATATGCTGTCAGCTTTGGACTAAATGCTTTAAATTTAACTATTTTGCATCTTCTGAGTGAATTAAAAAGTTTTTGATACATTTGTTTAGTCCATTTGTTTGTGTGAGTGTAAAATTTGCAGATATTCTGCTTATCTAGAACTATAATCCATAAAGCACAGTGGCTAAACCAATTATCATCACTCTGATCCATGAAGCACAGTGACTACATCAATTATATTCAACTCTAATCCATGAAGCACAGTGACTAAATCAATTATCATCAACTCTGATCCATGAAGCACAGTGACCAAACAAATTATCAACAACTTTGATCCATAAAGCAGTGACTAAACCAGTTATCATCAACTCTGATCCATGAAGCACAGTGACTAAACCAATCATCATCAACTCTGATCCATAAAGCACAGTGACTAAACCGATTACCAACAACCCTTACATAATAATCTGATAATCATACATGACACATGCACATATTATTTTATAAAGGTAAGAAAGCTCATTTAAATTCAAATTCCCCTGGTTGTAATCCCAAACTACCATATATATAACTGCTTGTAAGTCAAGCAAACTGCATAGACACTGATCACATAATGCTTTCAGAAAATCTGGCTCTCTGCAGTCTGCTAGGAATAATTGCTTGAACATACAAAATGGACCTTGATCTGTGTTTTATGTGTGGAAAGATTAGGATCTATGTTAATTGCAGTTGACTTATATGTGAGTACATATGGTAGGTATAGACAGGGACACAAGCCTCCATAGGAAAAGAAAAATGAGATGACAGCTGGCAGAAAATACTGACATGTATGATGTTTGATTATTTGATGTACCAGACAAAAGCTTTACAACAAAGACAAGGTTCAATTTTGGATCTTGCTCTTTTGGATATTTAACTCCATTCTCTTCTGCAATTTTCAGGTATTTACCTTAAAAATGTATTTTTCTTCTTTGAAATTAATCAATATTTGATTCAATAACAAATTACACATTTCTTCATGTGTTTTTCTGAAAAAATTGAGACATACAAATTATTAGTACAACTTAAAAAATACAACACTTTGGCAATTAGCAGCAAATATATTAAAAGACACATTTAAAAAATGTTTAATTGCCAAATTTACATTCTGAATTGCAATGAAGTGCCATTTAAAAGATTGTATCACCTCTGGTGATTCTCGTCATTTGTTGTATCCACTGAGCCATAAAAAATGACAATACAGCCTAAGTTTCATTATTTGTTTTCTTGAGTATAGAGGAAGTATAATTAGAAGTGTTAAATTAAACTCGATAATAATTTTCTTCCTCACAAATAAGAATTTTACTATTGCAAATTCTTTTAAGCAACATATGCATTCCTTGCAGGGTTAGAACTAAACACCATGTACGCAGCATCACAATTTTGCTAACAGTTGAACCAGTTTATCAAGTAGAAAATGATTTACCAAATGGGCTTACCAAGCAGCAAAATGATTTACCAAGTAGCAAAATAGTTTATCAATAGAAAATGTTTTATCTAGAAGAAAATGGTATACCAAGTAGAAAATGGTTTACCAAGTAGAAAATGGTTTACCAAGCAGCAGAGTTGAGTAAAAATAATTCTGATTAAAGATGAATTTTATATACTCTGTATTAATGTTAACTGTAAAATGAGACAAAATTCAAGTATTTCTTTTGCACTTATAATTTTTCTAAGGAATATGAATAAACATTGTTTTGAACATGATGTATTTTTACTTAATAGAACCTCTTTTCTATTGAGCATAATGTACTGTTACTTAATATAACCTATTTTCTACGAGCATAATGTATTGTTACTTAATATAACCTATTTTCTACTGAGCATAATGTATTGTTACTTAATATAACCTCTTTTCTATTAAGTATAATGTATTGTTCTTTAATATAACCTCTTTTCTATTGAGCATAATGTATTGTTATTTAATATAGCCTCTTTTTGATTGAGTATAATGTATTGTTACTTAATATAACTCTTTTTGATTATGCATAATGTATTGTTACCATGTATAACCTCTTTTCTATTGAGTATAATGTATCATTATTTAATATAACCTCTTTTTGATTGAGCATAATGTACTGTTTCTTAATATAAACTTTTTTGATTGAGCATAATGTATTGTTACTTAATATAATCTCTTTTTGATTAAGCATAATGTATTGTTACCTAATATAACCTCTTTTCTAATAAGCATAATGTATGATTACTTAATATTACCTCTTTTCTATTGAACATAATGTACTGTTACCTAATATAACCTCTTTCTGATTAAGTATATTTGGGATCTAATTCATATTTGATCAGTGAATGTGCAAGATTTATCATAAAAACAGCACCTGCTCCAGATGCCCTGAAAAATATCTTATTATGGCATTTAATCCAATACTTACACCTTCCTTTTCCTTGCTTCTGTTCTGGACTTGTAAGTTGAGTTCCATTCATAATAACCAAGCAGGAATTTCCAAGCCTCTAACCTAACGGATGGTTCTATACCCTACAAATGAGATAATATAAAGATTATTTAGTCTAACTCATATGGTCTTCTTCTAATCCAACAACTTAATATGGATCTGAGAATAAATCATCCATATTAAAAAAAAACTTTAGCTTTCAAGATGAAATAGTAAGCACTCCTATTTGAACTTCAGATCAAATTAAAACCAGAAATGTGTGCAGAATGTCTTGTTGAAATTGCCCAGCATGCAACTCTGACCTTTGAATAAGGTCATATTGAAAAATTCTTTCCATGCAGTGCTCAAAACCAGCCCACCAAAGTTGTAACTTTGTTTGATTTCCCACAGTTCCAATTGCAATACCTATTTTTTTTTCTAGTAAAATACATTTCTTTGATAATATTTTCCTTATCATAATACCTTTGGAGAACTACTACTACCTTGCAAATCCAACCCTCCCAAACTAAAACATTTTAGCCAAGAAGCTAAAAGTTTTCTGCCCACATAGGTGGCAGCTAGATAGTAATTTTTCCAAGATACAGGGATTGGTACCAAATCCATGAATACTTCAGTTACTACTGGAGCTGAGTGCACACTATATGGATAAAACTGCAGGGAGGCAATGAGGGTGTATATATATTTTGATCTGGTATTATCAAAGAAACATATTTTAGACCTGTTCCAGTAAAACATACTCCCACAGGGAAGGCACTTTCAAATTCAACTAAACCACAACAGAAGCAATTTAAAAAAGTTATGATCCAATTTCTGATACGTTTTAATTGAAAAACATTGTCCCTTATAGAAGCATGTTATTTAACATAATTTCTGGTTAGGGGTTAGTGGGTGGTAGAAGCGCTTTTAATATTTGGTTGGGTAGAGAAGCAATTTAAATGACAGCTAACTTGAGGTAACCTATACTGAATTCTTATAGATAATATAATCCACTATATATTTTATTTGCATTTATTCTTTTGTTATGTATATTTAATTTGCATTGTTTGTTTATTAGGTTTTTTTTTATTTGTTTTTTTTTAAATTTTATTATAAGCTACGGAAAAATTTATGTTGGTCTTGACTTTGTCCAAAATCAGGTTCATTTTCTATCTCACCTGAATCATTGGTCTTTTTTATTCTATACACAACTAATACACAGCAAATATTTTCCCTATGAGTATGGGTTTAATATCAGCATTATTATCAACAGAAGTCGACATATTTGTTTGAGTTTGGGTCCAGGTTATTGGAATTCCCCTATAATTATATATGGCTTACCTGATGTATGCCACATTCTATATTATAATTATAGTAACAGACCTTCTAATAAGATGTAATTCTGTAAACATTAGGAACTGTCTAGATGGTTATTTTCTATTAGGTAATAGATTCATTTAAAAAATACTAACTGTGACCTGAGGTCAAGCAGAGGACTATATAATATTGCTTTTCTACAAATCATTCATTTGTGCTTTAAGATATGAACAGAATAAATTTTATTATTTTTGTGTCCAGCAGTTCATATGGGCTGGAATTTTATTTATTCAAATTAATAATTCCAAGGAAATACAAAGTGCTCATCAAAAATAACTTTCTTGGAAATGGAGACTTGAATTTATAGTGAAATTTCAAATAAGGATATATTCTTGGATTGTATTACTGTGATCCAACAAAAGACTGTGGGCACATCACCACTACATAGACAAACACAGGCACATCAACAGTTCCAGCACTGGATTTAATTTGGATTTCCACTAAAGTTTATTCAGAACTTTAATCATTCGGACTTGTGTCTGTAATTCTAAGATTATTTGGGATTTATTTCACAATATCATTAAGGTCCTATTTTTTTTACATGTTCACTTTGTTTTCTAGGGAAACAAATTATTTGTTGAATTTCACAAAGCTTTTGCTTCTGACTCTTTTTTATTACTTGTTTTAAGACCAAAGAGTCATAATACTTTATAATCAATCATCTTTTGTTCTTTTGTTTGTTTGTCTGTCTGCCATGTATGTTTCTGATACTGTGAAATCACAAATTTTCTTTGTGGTTTATTATCTGTAGATGCCATTATTCACTCACTGAACACCTACTAATTTAATGTCCATGAATATGGATTTTATAGGGATTTCTTTAATAATACAGAAATCATGAGTTTGTATCCTTACTAAACCGTGATTCCTAATTATGACTATGTATGTGTTCTGTTTAAGTGATCACTATGTTTTGCTAAATTTTCCTTGCACACAGGCTATACTGCTACTGATTTGGGTGATAGTTAAATCTTGTATTGTTTTAAATGTATGGTCAGATGCTGTGGTTTCTTGATATTCTTTTTCAATAAATGTTTTTGTGTAAAAAGATATTATATGATTTGTCAGAAGAAAAAAAAATATTAATGACTGTGGAAGTGAGGTCACATTTTTTCTGCCTACTTTTACACTATATAATTTCTTGCAAGAAAAATATATTTTCAGTGACTGATGTGCCTTATTTTTATGCCTTATGGCATGACTAATATAATAAAAAAAAATGAAATATAGCATGTCAAACATTGTTACATGTACATCATAAATTATATTTCAAAATGGATGAAAATCTAAGAATAATTTTTGTCCCCAGTGTGAAAAATCTGCATTACTGCAGTTAATTGTCTATTGTCAACAGTGGAAGCAGCATCACTGATGGAAAAGAAGTAAGCTTCTGGACTCTGAATCCAGGAGTCACAGATTCAATCTTCCACTTCTATTCTTCTATATGAGCTTTGTACCCAAGGTCTGAGGAGCTTCCATCCCCTAGTGGTGTAAGATACTTGTCTTGTGATCACACTCATCGTGCATGTTCAAACACTGCTCACACATGAGAACATTGCCGAAGATCAGTGGTTCTACCCAGGTGGTCTTTGGTGTTGAAAAGTGCCTGAAAAGCACTTGGGGTTTTCTTCAACAGAAAAACTGGCTGTCATATATTAATTCTCAAGAGCTGAGATAGTGCAAACCCATAATAATCAACCAGCAACCTGAGGTCTCGTCTCTAATTGACCTTGGGTGCTGGAGGGATCTAAGACACAAAATCAACTGGGGCCCAAGTGGTCTAAGGTGCACACCTTTACAGATCATTCACACATCTCACAACTCTGTTGAGGGCTAGGCCAATGTGGTTATGTGAGAAAGCTTGCCGGTAGCTTTCTCGTGGGTCGGTGGTTCTTTCCGGGTTCTCCCGGGTTCTTCCTCCACCATTAATACTGGCCGCCATGTATAGCCTATCTTGAGCTGAAAAATGGCGTTAAACCCTATAACAACAACAACAACAACAACAACAACTCTGTTGATGTGAGTTTTACATTGACCAACATAGGCAGTGGTCTTTCTGGGTTCTTCCTCCACCAAATATTCTGGTCACCATATATAATTTATCATTTGCTGAAAAATGGCATTAAACCCCAAAATACCAAACCAAAATAACCAACCAATTAATCAACAGCTACACCACCAGTAGAAGTATTGGTTCATCATTTTTGTCACAGCTGTACGAGTTTATCAATTTTGACCACAGCAGCTCTCTTTAAACCTATGAATATCATCCATTATGTTTTACTGACACTGATCTGATGAAAAGTCATCATCAGTCTGTATTAACGGATTGACAGGTTAGTAGCTTGTGTCAGTTTCTTTTGTGAGCATATGAGATAAAGAAGCCTTGAATAAACCTGCATCACATGCTGCTGAAAATTTACATTTATAACTCATACAAATTCAAATTTTCTCTGATAATGTCTTTGTTTCTGACTAGACCTATCTATAACTGCTTATTCAGGTATATTAAGTGGTATATGGTGCTGATGTCAAGTCCAAATGGCAGTGCCATGAACTGGTCAATGGTGCCTTTGTAAGCAAATCACAGAAATTATTAGTGAAGAGGAACATGAAGATGTGCATTTTTTTTAAAAGACCAAACAGATTGTGAAGTCTTCCTCCTGAACATCATTCAATACCTAGCTTGATGTTTCAATCTTGAACCATGGGGTGCAAATAAAATGACTGAAGGACAGAAAACTTGGTTGTTAAAAGAAAGGAACAAGAAAAGTTGGACAATTATAGCTGGAGAATATTCCTTTCTAAGAGAAAACTCCTCCAATTTGCTTTAAGTAAGAAAAACTTCCAGAATAACTGTATAGATTGTATGGCCTCTCTGTCTGTAGAATGTGTGCTACTCGGCACAAGCGTAAGTAGTAACTGAAGTATTCACAGAATTTGGTGCCAATCCCTGTATAAAGGGGAGATCACTCTATTTAGCTGCTACCTATGTGGGCAAATAACATCAGCTTCTCAGCTAAGAAGTTTTAGTCAAGGTGGGTTGGGTTTATGAAGAAGTAGTAGTTCTCCTAAGGTATTATGATTGGGTAACATATGTGAAGAAGAAGCTGAATATTTAAAGCTGCCTAAAATGATGCAGCAGGCATCCCCCACTTCTCAGCCAGGGGCATCAATCATACCCCACTTCTTGGCCAGGGGCATCAATTATCCCCCACTTCTCAGCCAGGGACATCAATCATACCCCACTTCTTGGCCAGGGGCATCAGTCATTCCCCATTTCTTAGCCAGGGGCATCAATCATATCCCACTTCTTAG
The DNA here is from genome assembly GCA_016617855.1 of Megalonaias nervosa. NCBI lineage: Eukaryota > Metazoa > Mollusca > Bivalvia > Unionida > Unionidae > Megalonaias > Megalonaias nervosa. Next base: position 64,761 of record JAECUM010017278.1, on the reverse strand, counting down.
TCAGGGACATCAATCATATCCCACTTCTTAGCCAGGGGCATCAATCATCCCCCACTTCTTAGCCAGGGGCATCAATCATATCCCACTTCTTAGCCAGGGGCATCAATCATATCCCACTTCTTAGCCAGACATCAATCATATCCCACTTCTTAGCCAGGGACATCAATCATATCCCACTTCTTAGCCAGGGACATCAATCATCCCCTAATTCTTAGCCAGGGGCATCAATCATCCCCCACTTCTTAGCCAGGGGCATTAATCATCCCCCACTTCTTAGCCAGGGGCATCAATCATATCTCACTTCTTAGCCAGGGGCATCAACCATATCCTACTTCTTGGCCAGGGACATCAATCATCCCCTGCTTCTTAGCCAGGGGCATTAATCATCCCCCACTTCTTAGCCAGGGGCATCAATCATCCCACACTTCTTAACCAAGGGCATCAATCATGTCCCACTTCTTAGCCAAGGACATCAATCATCCCCCACTTCTTAGCCAGGGGCATCAATCATATCCCACTTCTTAGCCACGGGCATCAATCATATCCCACTTCTTAGCCAGGGGCATCAATCATCCCCCACTTCTTAGCCAGGGACATCAATCATATCCCACTTCTTAGCCAGTGACATCAATCATCCCCTAATTCTTAGTCAGGGGCATCAATCATCCCCCACTTCTTAGCCAGGGACATCAATCATCCCCCACTTCTTAGCCAGGGACATCAATCATATCCCACTTCTTAGCCAGGGACATCAATCATCCCCCACTTCTTGGGCTGGGGCATCAATCATACCCCACCTCTTAGCCAGGGGCATCAATCATATCCCACTTCTTAGCCAGGGGCATCAATCATATCCCACTTCTTAGCCAGGGGCATCAATCATATCCTACTTCTTAGCCAGGGACATCAATCATATCCCACTTCTTAGCCAGGGACATCAATCATCCCCCACTTCTTAGCCAGGGACATCAATCATATCCCACTTCTTAGCCAGGGACATCAATCATCCCCCACTTCTTGGGCTGGGGCATCAATCATACCCCACCTCTTAGCCAGGGGCATCAATCATATCCCACTTCTTAGCCAGGGGCATCAATCATATCCTACTTCTTAGCCAGGGGCATCAATCATATCCTACTTCTTAGCCAGGGGCATCAATCATATCCTACTTCTTAGCCAGGGGCATCAATCATATCCTACTTCTTAGCCAGGGCCATCAATCATCTCCCACTTCTTGGGCTGGGGCATCAATCATACCCCATTTCTTAGCCAGGGGCATCAATCATATCTCACTTCTTAGCCAGAGGCATCAATCATATCCCACTTCTTAGCCAGGGGCATCAATCATACCCCACTTCTTGGCCTGGGGCATCAATCATACCCCACTTCTTAGCCAGGGCCATCAATCATCTCCCACTTCTTGGGCTGGGGCATCAATCATACCCCACTTCTTAGCCAGGGCCATCAATCATCTCCCACTTCTTGGGCTGGGGCATCAATCATACCCCACCTCTTAGCCAGGGGCATCAATCATATCCCACTTCTTAGCCAGGGGTATCAATCATACCCCACTTCTTAGCCAGGGGCATTAATCATTCCACACTTCTTGGCTGTGGAGCGTAAACCAACAATAATTTTTGTATGGACTAAATACAACAAAATGGCCTAGATACACACATTTTATCACTCAAGGAAAAAAATAAGTTTTTCAATTTCTTAAAGGAATCAGGTTAATGACAAGGTTAAGAGGTAAATGGCATATTTTAAACTGGACTGCCTTGAGAATTTTGTATTATTTTATGTAAGAATCATGTTAAAATAAAAAATAAAAAGAAGACAACTGCTTACCCCTCTGAATATTTGGTCCAGTAGTTTGTCCACATCCTTTATTTTTCCCTCTTTGTCCAAGTGTTGTGACCACTGCTGGGGTGTCAGAGGGCTCTCTCTCTTAACCTCAGGTCTTGGTGGTAATTTTGTCTGGAATATTTTTGTTTCAAAATAGCTAAAAGTTGATAAGCACACCAATTTACAGAATGAAAAGTAATCCAAAATGTATAGGTTTGTATAAATTGCTGCCAGCCTGCCGGCCCAATGCCAGCTAATTTCACACTGGACTTGGGCAAAAAATAAGTAACCAGACCATCTGACCGTTTGTATTTGTAGGTATATCAAATAAATTTAATTTACAAATTGGATATTTTATGATATTAAAACCAAGTGAAAAATAAATAACACTTGTGAACCTGGATCAGCTGAGAAGATAAATAACCCACATGCAGTCTGCATTCAATAGACACTTGTACCTCCATAAAAAAACCCTTCTGCATCTGAGCAGACTGATAACACGTTACTTCTGATTCCATCATCAGTGTGGTGAGGTAACTGGATGCCTCAAAGACCAACAAAAACATCCACAGCTGCTATTCAAAAGACACACAACATTATCAAACAAAAACAATGCATTAAAAATAGTTAAAGAATTTGCTTAGAACTAGGAAGACTATGACAATGCTGTCAACTGTTCAGCTGTATTCTCCTGGTGTGGATGCATTTGATCCAGTTCCAGCAATCCACTGCTGAAACACATTTTTGCAAATCTAATTTATGGGCAGCTTTAATCTGGATGCCAGTAGAGGTTGGATCTAGTTCTGATCCTGTTACTGATGAAAAGGCAATAGATGACAATCACAAACCTTATTTATAATTCAGAGTGGTCATCAATGGCAACAAGTGATTATGATGCCCAGCCTCTAGATGAGTTACGTACAATCTGGATCAGCTGGACAGCAAGCATCATTGTCTTGGTCAGTAAACAGTGGTCATTTCATGATGAATTTAGTAAAATTTATTAAATATGGCATATGACATAAATATCTTATTTTGTTTTCCTTTGTTTCCATGTTACATCATATAAATAACCTTATTAATTGTTGATACTCACGCGTTTACTACATTTTGCATTCGTGTATAATGAAATGTATGACTAGTTGGTTATTGACAGGAACAGCAGTAGGCAGATAACCAAGCTGATCCAATGATAGGATCTGAATGCAAGAATTATTTTACATTTTGAATTATTTTAAATATACTTTTTCCTTTGTGATTAGTGGAATCTGATAAGATTTAAATCCAAGAATTATTTTACACTTTAAATTACTTTATATATATACTTTCCTTCATGATTAGTAGAATGTGACAAGATTTCAATCTAAGAATTATTTTACACTTAAAATTATTTTATATCTAATTTTTCCTTCACGCTTACTGGAATATAGATCTACAGATATTTCTACCTGTCTAACCCTCTCAAAGATGACTGAATGTTGTCTGGATGCCAGGAAGACTACAACTACTTTTTTTCAACTTGAACCTTCATTTATGAGGACAAAGCAGTTATTCTTGAGACATTTTATTTGACTTTTTGTACAAGCAGCATGTGTTTAATTTTTAATAAGAGTCCCTCTAAGGAAAAGAATTCCAAGGAATTCAAGATGAGACCATTTCTTCCTTTTAACAGCCAAGTGTTGACACCATCTCTGATCTTCTGCAGCAGTAACAAGATTTTCAAATCAGCTGCTGTGGTAAACATACTACATGTCAGACCTGCACCATTTCTACAAGAAGATATTAAAAGAAGTGACCTTCCACATTAGAAGAGTAACGATGTCAAGATTTTCAAGATGGTTATTATGGTAGCCATATCAGACTGGTGACATTTCCATACCAACACGACATCCTATCATAAGAAGTCTTTTGGTGAAAACACAATATTGATATGATCAGCCATGTACAAGTAGTGACAAGATTATCAAGATGGTCATTACTGTTCCGCCTTAGTGAAAGTCAGACTGACACTATTTTCATTTACGCCCAACCAGACAGCATAAGAAGTCTTTAAAGGAAAACCCCATGCTCATTTTACCATTCATTCAGGAGTAGTGATAAAATGATTTTCAAGATGACCATAATGGCGATCATATAAGATATCAGACTGGCACCATTTTCATTTAAAATCAATCAGACATCATAAGAAGTTTTCTGGTGAAAATCTCATATTAATATGACTTTCCAATCATAAGATTTTCAATATGGTTGCTGTGGCTGCCATATTGGACATCAGATCTGTACCATTTTCATCTAGGAGTAACTATACATTAAAAGAAGTCTTTTAATGAAAACTCTGGGTTGAACTGACCATCCATTCTCGAACAGTTTCAAGCTGGCTGCTGTGGCTGACATATTGACTATTTTCATTTAGGACCAACTAGACCACATGTGTGTGTAAATTTCCATGGCAATCCCAAAACACTTTAGGAGTTGTAGTGGTAAGAAATGTGTGCTAATGGATGGATGGACAACAGACCATCACACAAGTTCTATGACCAGTAGAGTTAAACATAGTACAGTGGAATAAAATACTGTTGTTGGATGAGTTTCTATAGTTTAGTTTTCACAAAGAAAAAATGGTTTTATAAATAATTAGTCTGAAAGGAAACCAGTCAATCATGGAAGGATAATACTAATACTAAAGCAGCAGCAAAACTGGAACTGAAAATGACAGACTTTCCAGTACATTCAATAATTAGATAAACCAATTTCTCTCTTTTGTCACAACTTGTTATATCTCCTTAGAATGCTTTTATATTGATGTTCTCAAGTATATGGACACCATGTTAATTTTGGGTTGAATATGTCCAGTAAGAGCCATCAGAATATCAAGATCTGTGGGTCATGGGCAAAGATGGCAACTGGTACCTGGGTACTCGGGTATCCGCCTGATGATAATAACCTGGATAATAAAATTAGACATAGGGTACCTTTTTACCATATACAAGTTTTCTGCTAGTGCTTGTTAAAGCAGCACTCACTTTGTTTTCAAGCTGACAATCCTTTTGACTGAGCAGTGAATACATGTACATTTTCACTGCCAAGCAGAGGTAAGACTCTTCCAGTAAATAACTGACCTTAATCCCATAACTGTTTTCCCATGTGACAACCCGTTGATGTTGTCCCAAATGTGGTACAGTGGCAGGTAACAGAGGGTGGTTATTTGATCTTGCCTCATAATTGACACATGTTATGTAGCAACCTTTAACAGATTTCACAGACTGTATGATCAAAGCATTACTTACAAAACTCAAGCTCAGTCTCTAAAATAAGCATCCACATATGACAGTGAGGCCAAGAAAAGGGAGTCGGACAATATTTATGATGACTAGACCACAATGATTTACTAACCAATGATGGAGGATTACAAAATAACATCAGACAATGAAGATGAATTCTTGGACTTTGTGGTTGATGATATTAGGTATTGATATTTATTGGATACTGTGAATTTTAAAATATGTGGATTTAATTTTAGGGTTGTATACATTTAATACAATTTCCCTTTGATCAGGTACCCGAATAACCGATCATTTGGATTGACGGGTACCCAGTAGATGTTTTCTAAAATGTTAAAGTTTTAGCCATTGGTTATACTGTAAGACTGCAAGACAGTCAAGTCAAGCTATACAAAATAATTAAGGTTATTAAACTATCTTGACTGGTTCAAAAGCTATATCCATACATACATGCTTTTGTTTTCCTGCTGTGACCTTTACCTTGAAGCAGGAGGATAGGATATGGTGTGAGACACATTGTCTAGCCATAACATATAATTATTCAAGTCTTATTAAAATATCTTATCTGGATCTTTGAAAGGTTATGCTTCAGACAAGGATACAAGTCTGAGTTACATATTTCCATTGGCACAACCTTCACAATGAAATGGGCAAGGCTATGGTACGTGACGAACTGTCTAGTAATGATATGTACTTGTGTGAAGAGATGGCTATGGTACATGACAAACTGTCTAGTAATGATAAGTACTTGGGTGAAAAGATGGCTATGGTACAAACTGTCTAATAATGATACGTACTTGGGTGAAAAGATGGCTATGGTACATGTCGAACTGTTTAGTAATGATACATACTTGGGTGAAGAGATGGCTATGGTACATGACGAACTGTCTAGTAATGACATGTACTTGGGTGAACAGATGGCTATGGTACATGATGAACTGTCTAGTAATGACATGTACTTGGGTGAAGAGATGGCTATGGTACATGACAAACTGTCTAGTAATGATACGTACTTGGGTGAAGAGATGGCTATGGTGCATGACAAACTGTCTAGTAATGATACGTACTTGGGTGAAGAGATGGCAATGGTGCATGACAAACTGTCTAGTAATGATACGTACTTGGGTGAAGAGATGGCTATGGTGCATGACAACTGTCTAGTAATGATACGTACTTGGGTGAAGAGATGGCTAGTAATGATACATACTTGGGTGAAGAGATGGTTATGGTACATGACAAACTGTCTAGTAATGACATGTACTTAGGTGAAGAGATGGCTATGGTACATGACGAACTGTCTAGTAATGAGATGCACTTGGGTGAAGAGATGGCTATGGTGCATGACAAACTGTCTAGTAATGATATGTACTTGGGTGAAGAGACGGCTATGGTGCATGACAAACTGTCTAGTAATGATACGTACTTGGGTGAAGAGATGGCTATGGTGCATGACGAACTATCTAGTAAAGATATGTACCTGGGTGAAGACATGGCTATGGTACATGACAAACTGTCTAGTAATGATATGTACTTGGGTGAAGAGATGGCTAGTACCTGGGTGAAGAGATGGCTATGGTGCATGACAAACTGTCTAGTAATGACATGTACTTGGGTGAACAGATGGCTATGGTGCATGATGAACTGTCTAGTAATGATATGTACTTGGGTAAAGTGATGGCTATGGTACATGAGGAACTGTCTAGTAATGATATGTACTTGGGTGAAGAGATGGCTATGGTACATGAGGAACTGTCTAGTAATGATACGTACTTGGGTGAAGAGACGGCTATGGTACATGAGGAACTGTCTAGTAATGATACGTACTTGGGTGAAGAGATGGCTATGGTACATGACGAACTGTCTAGTAATGATACGTACTTGGGTGAAGAGATGGCTATGGTACATAGCGAAATGTCTAGTAATGACATGTACTTGGGTGAAGAGATGGCTATGGTACATGATGAACTGTCTAGTAATGACACGTACTTGGGTGAAGAGATGGCTATGGTACATGACAAACTGTCTAGTAATGACACGTACTTGGGTGAAGAGATGGCTATGGTACATGACGAACTGTCTAGTAATGACACGTATTTGGGTGAAGAGATGGCTATGGTACATGACGAACTGTCTAGTAATGACATGTACTTGGGTGAAGAGATTAGTAATGACATGTACTTGGGTCAAGAGATGGCCACGGTGCATGACGAACTGTCTAGTAATGACACGTACTTGGGTGAAGAGATGACTATGGTGCATGACGAACTGTCTAGTAATGATACATACTTGGGTGAAGAGATGGCTATGGTACATGATAAACTGTCTAGGAATGACATGTACTTGTGTGAAGAGATGGCTATGGTACATGATGAACTGTCCAGTAATGATATGTACTTGGATGAAGAGATGGCTATGGTACATGATGAACTGTCTAGTAATGACATGTACTTGGGTGAAGAGATGGCTATGGTACATGACGAACTGTCTAGTAATGATATGTACTTGACTGTCTAGTAATGACAGGTACTTGGGTGAAGAGATGGCTATGGTACAAGACAAACCGTCTAGTAATGACATGTACTTAGGTGAACAGATGGCTATGGAACTGTCTAGTAATGACATGTACTTGTGTGAAGAGATGCCTATGGAACTGTCTAGTAATGACATGTACTTGGGTGAAGAGATGGCTATGGAACTGTCTAGTAATGACATGTACTTGGGTGAAGAGATGGCTATGGTACACGACAAACTGTCTCGTAATGATATGTACTTGTGTGAAGAGATGGCTATGGTACATGACAAACTGTCTAGTAATGATATGTATTTGGGTGAAGAGATGGCTATGGTACATGACAAACTGTCTAGAAATGATACGTACTTGGGTGAAGAGATGGCCATGGTACATGACAAACTGTCTAGTAATGATACGTACTTGGGTGAAGAGATGGCCATGGTACATGACAAACTGTCTAGTAATGATACGTACTTGGGTGAAGAGATGGCCATGGTACATGACAAACTGTCTAGTAATGATACGTACTTGGGTGAAGAGATGGCTATGGTACATGAGTAACTGTCTAGTAATGATATGTACTTGGGTGAAGAGATGGCTATGGTACATGACAAACTGTCTAGTAATGATACGTACTTGGATGAAGAGATGGCTATGGTACATGACAAACTGTCTAGTAATGATATGTACTTGGATGAAGAGATGGCTATGGTACATGACAAACTGTCTAGTAATGATACGTACTTGGGTGAAGATATGGCTATGGTACATGACAAACTGTCTAGTAATGATACGTACTTGGGTGAAGAGATGGCTATGGTACATGACAAACTGTCTAGTAATGATACGTACTTGGGTGAAGAGATGGCTATGGTACATGACAAACTGTCTAGTAATGATACATACTTGGGTGAAGAGATGGCTATGGTACATGACAAACTGTCTAGTAATAATACGTACTTGGGTGAAGAGATGGCTATGGTACATGACAAACTGTCTAGTAATGATATGTACTTGGGTGAAGAGATGGCTATGGTACATGATGAACTGTCTAGTAATTATACATACTTGGGTGAACATTCATGAAACAATTATAAAGTTATGGTCCAGATAAGCAAATATTAAAGGATAGATAGTGGTACAGACATGCACAGACCGCCAAAACATAATATGCCAGAGTTAAGACAGGTGCTTGAAAAAGGAGTTAGAAGAAAAACAAATCACAAATTTAGTAGTTAACCTGTTTCACTAAATAGATTAGACAAGTAGTCATCCAGAAACTTCCTGCAAAAAGCTGTTAAATGATCAAAGATAAATTGATTTTTTTATACCTTGGTAACAACTTCAAATCCTGGCTCATCATGGGTGCTGATTTCCACACCAGAGAGATCGTCCTGTAAAAGTTCTGCCATTTCTTCATGTGGACGAGTCACTGGTGTGTCATTACTGAGGAGTGCGTCACGCAGGAAATTTGTCACACGTGAAAAACTGCCCATCGTTGTGGTGTATGGATCCCTCACAAACTTCTGTTGACAAACAAACCATTCTAATGTTTAACTTGATAATGTAATTGTACAAGCTCTAAGCAAACCTCAAAGTTTTAAGATAATTTACAGACATAGTTTGGCTGGTTGGTTGACTAGTGTTAGCACATTATTTGCTATATCATGCAGAGAAAATGTAAGCAAAGTGCCTTTCCCAAGGATACAACAAGGAATTCCTGGAAACTTATGTAAAATCAAGGCACTCACCTGGCCAAAATCAAACCACTCACCTGGCTGTACCCCCATTATACAATTCTGAAACTGATGGCACAACCTGCACCTACAAAACTATCACTGATCCAGGTTTCATATGTTCAGTCCTAACAATGTAGGAGTATGACATTACACATATATGTACATGACAGCTATTTATATGGACTGATGGACTGAATCAAAATATACGCACACTTCTTTGACAGCACAGAGTTAAAAATTTCTGAGGATTAACAGTTTAGGAAAAATTACAGTCACTAGAGTATACTATGAATTAAATCTTATGTGATGTCTAGTGGGGCAAACACCACCATAAATGCACAGCCTTTGATGAGCTAAAGAGAAACAAGTGAGGTTTTAGTTCTTGAATGCTATGGTATGAATTATACATGTTTAGACTGACTTTTTACAACATATCCCTAACTATCCATGTGCACCATCTATAACAATGCAGTATACACCACATTTTACAGTATTATGATTTTGATTTTAGTCATAACTGTAAATTGTAACTACCCATGGGCAAAAGTCAAAGTACCCTTGGTGCTCAGGTGACCTGAATACAGGTTCACCTTTCATACTTGGTTCTTGAATGAATAGCAAGCACCTAATATCATTATTATTATTATTATTATTATTATTATTATTATTATTATTATTATTATTTCAGACATATGGCATAATTTCCTATTCAACTGATCCAATTTATAGATTAATCAATCATAAATCCCGGTGGGAATGAGTTTTATTAATAAATTCTGTCAAGCCTTCCCTCTATTTTTTATGTAGTACATTTTTGATTAGATATGATAAGGAGGCAGGAAGTTAAACTGCTTGTATACTGCAGCTGGAGTCAGACATCTCAGAAGTCACAGATCTAGGCAGACTATTAAAGTGTGAACCCAATGACTAATATGTCACCTTTGTGATCTTATTTTGTTAAATTTGAAACACTATTCCTATTATCTATTTGCTCTCAAAGATGCTTAAATTTTCATCCTAAGTTCTGTGTTCTTGCAAACTATGGCATAGCACTCCTTTAAAAACCTTGAACTAAAAGAATATCTTATATGAAACAGTGACAGTTGGGCCATTATCTGTTCTTGGATTAGAAAGAACAACTGAATGAATAAATGCCTGTCAACATTTGCATCTCAAACAAGGATGGATATTAAAGATCTGGTGTGTATATTTTGGCTATGTATTCATCTTTCTCGGACGACAATGCATTTTGTGCATTGGATTTATGCAGATTTTTTAAATACTGTTATAATATTTCAGCTGGTGTTTTGTTCTTGTTCACTTACAATAATTACAATTGACTTAACTGATCATGAAAGTTAAATTTTTTGCATTATAAACAGTATATATAAAGAATGGAACCACCATCTTGATCCCAAATTATTGGTATACAGGAGATATTACTAGGAATTGCTAAATATGTCAAAACTTGATAGATAAAGCAAATCTGGAGTAAATCAGTTCTCTATTAAACTTTTCTGATGAATACATTTACTATGGTAATCAGTGACTCCTACCCACTAAATGAAAGCAGGCTATAAGAATGATGATTTACCTCAAGTATATATCCCAACAAGTTCATGGCTTTATTAAATTCTTAAAATAACAATCAAGAGATTAGACAGTTTAAATTGACACTGACAGACTGACTTGAGTACAGTCGATATAAGATAGAGCATGTTTATAGGGATTTATTTATTATATAAAATTCCACAAACACATTGTTGCGAATGAGGTGGTACAGGAGTCTAAATGGTTTAGTTAGCATATGGTAGAGATACATTTATTCAAGATACATTGTTGTGAATGAGGTGGTACAGGAATCTACACTGTTTAGTTAATTTAAGGTAGAGATATATCTATTCAAGATGCATATATTCATGATTACTTGTACAAGCAGAAAAAACAAACTTCCAGAATAAAATTACTTGGGGATTCACTTAATCTGACCAAATGAAGACTCCATAATTCTGTGTAGAACTCTACAGCAAGCAGATGTATACTAGGTGTCAAGGATACAGAGTATTAGCACTGTCTCAGCAAATGATGAGAATATGCTTACTCTTGTTCGGTATAACCACTGGGACTGTGTCATCTGGACTGAGTCATTTGGTCTGTATCATCTGGACTGTGTCATGTGTCATTTGGTCTGTGTCATTTGAACTGTGTCATTTGGTCTGTATCATTTGGACTGTGTCATTTGGACTGTGTCATCTGGACTGTGTCATTTGGTCTGTATCATTTGGACTGTGTCATTTGGTCTGTGTCATCTGGATTGTGTCATTTGGTCTGTATCCTTTGGACTGTATCATTTGGTCTGTGTCATTTGGACTGTGTCATTTGGTCTGTATTATTTTGGACTGTGGCATTTGGTCCATGTCATTTGAACAGTGTCATTTGGACTGTGTCATCTGGTCTGTATCCTTTGGACTGTGTCATTTGGTCAAGTTTCTCTTTTTTGTTAACATTGATCATGATGTAATGCATTAATATTCTTTTGTAAACATGCTACTGGATAGACTGAAATCAAAGTTGGTAAAACTATTTGATATAAATATTTTTACAGTCAAACTTGTCCAAACTGTCACCTTTACTCAGTTGAGACCTGCTCACAACAGCCATTCTTATTTCCCTTCTGCAAATTTAAAACTAAATGTCATGTATGTAATGGTCACCTGCCTTCTGTGGAGAGTAGCCAGGTATTTCCTAACCAAACAGTGCTTTCTCCCTGCCTTAAGTGATCACTGTTGTTTTTAGTCTTTTGCTTCATAAGGAAGGCATTACTTAGATACAGGAATATGATGTGAATTGATGTGCAAACATTTCTTATCTCAATTTACTCATTGTACTCCAGTCACATTGATAGTGTAACTCAAAGGTGTCACTATGTCAAATTTGAAAGCAAGACTGTTTATCATGAGGCAAGAGGGTCAAAGCAATTCATTTGCTGGATGGTGGGAATAGTATTTGTGTTACTGTAGCAGAAATCAATGTAATTTTTTGTGCCAGTGTGACATGTATTTTCATCCATCTGCCTCTGAATCAAAGCTATCTCTTAAGAATAAAGTTTGTTTTTGAGATGAGATAGAAGTTACATCCCCTTTTGCTAGGGTCATGGGTTATTTCAAAACTTGTCTGTAAAACCAGGTGAAGTTTCAGTTCATGGATTACAAAAAATAGCTATATACAGCTTCATTTGATTTGCTTTTCATCACAGGCTTCTCACATACACTGACTGTTTTGACCTATGCATGATCAGCAAATAACTAATCCACATATTGTTTTTAAAGCGTGAATAAGCTAAAATCAGTGTAGTTTTCAAGTCCTGCAATGATTTCATTTCTAGGATGGATTAAGGTGATTAACAGGATACAGCAATCTTGTATGGAGCATAAATTCAGGAGAGAACACACACCGTAACTTATGATTTTTGTTTTACAGTGCACAAAAGACAATCTTGACAATGTAATAATAATGATAATAATAATAATAATAATAATAATAATAATAATAATAATAATAATAATAATAACAATAATAATAATCATCATCATGATGATCATCATGATATTAATAACATAATAATGATATTCAATACATGGTATTTGTCCAAAAAACTAATTTTAAAAGGTGAATCTGTACAAAGGTTACCTGTGTGCAGCAGCCAGTTTTGCCTATTCCCATGACTGGCAGCCAGTGACAATTTAATATATATATATATATATATATATATATATATATATATATATATATATATATATATATATATATATATATATATATATATATAATTTGATTTTTTTTACAATGCTGCTAATTTGTGTTTGGCCTGAAAGGTAATATGTTCACTGTGCTATGTCAAGGTAATCCTCAATGAGGATCTATTATTATATTTATGTAAGATGAATGGTAAAATGCTCATTTTCCTATGGCAAAGAAATTCTTAGTCAGGATCCATTATACATGATGTGTGTCAATATGCTAACTTTGCATTTCTACAGTTTCTGTTTTCAGCTCATGTAAAGACAAGTTGACACCAAGACAAAGATGTATTTTCCTACAGTTTTAGTCACTTCAGAATGACACTGTGAGCATCTAAGTTGTCCATGTTTCGTATCTAAGAACTTGCAAAATTAATATAAAATAAATCACACAAAAGTCTGAGGATGTTCAGTGCAAAGTGGATAACATTTTTCAGATGTTACCTCAAATATCACGCTTCAGTAGTATGAGTAATAAAACTACTATGCAAGTCTTGTGTATTGTAAAATGCAGGACAGCTGTGAACAGCTCTCCAGGTAGTGTCAAAGAGAGTTATTCATTCTCCTTAAATATGAATACGACTATCATAGAATGTTTTTGGCAAATGCCTAGCACAAATGTTACACCATATTTTTGTCACCATTACTTAACCATCAGTCTTGTCAGTATTGTATCCAAACACAGGAAAATAACACCACTGACCAGATGAACTGAATTGCCTTTAACTTTTTTAGCAGATGACCATTTTGTATGCATAAGCGCAAAAGAACATTGATGGCCATTAATGGAAATGTCACTGAAGCAAAACTGCATGTTCAAAAAATAAACACTGGTTTAATATCATGATGTCACCAAATAAGTTAAACTGTTTGGAATAATATGTTTCATCATTAAACTAAATTAATTGAAGTTTTAAAGACTTTTCTGCCACTAAAATATTTACATCATCATTTAAGGCACATGACTTCATATATCACAGTGGTGGAACCTGTATACATATCAGTATTTGTGTATGGCAACTGTCACGAAATCTGGGGCAGAAATTTAAAAGATTGCTCAGAAAACATCTAGAAATCTTTGTTTTGAACAGTATGATTGGGGTGAGTGATGGATTGCTCTCCTAGAAGCAATTTAAAGAGCTCAATGGCTGGCAAAAGCGATCATGCTCCTCAAAACACAAGCCCTGACTATGCATGTTCAACTCTGCTGAATGTATGTATTATCATTTAAAAAGCACATCAGCACAATACAGACTCCCTGGTGCCAATAAAAGTTAAGAGTCCCTCAAAGGAACTGATGCTCTACTGGCCAAAAAGAATTTCCAAGAATTCAAGATAAAACCATTTCTTCATTTTAACTGCTGAGTGTTGAAAGTAGCTCTAATATTCTTCAGCAATAATAAGATTTTCAGGTTAGATGCAGTGGTGGCCATATTGAATGTCAGCTTGGCAGCATTTTCATTCTGGATCACATAAATATCATTAAAATCTTTTGATGAAAATCCCATGTCAATATGACCATCCATTCAGGGCAGTGAAAACAACAAGACTATCAAGATGGTCATCATGACGGCCATATTGTAAGTATGATTGGCACCATTTTCATTCGGATCAACTAGGTATCTTTAAGTTCACTGATGAAAACTCCTTTTTGATAAGGTCATCAATTTGGGAGGGATGGAAGTAAAAATATTTTCAAGATGACCACCATAAAGAGGGTCTGATGGTATCTTTTTCATTTAGGAACAGACACTGTAAGAACTAACTTATGAACAGTAGAGCTACTGAACTGCACAAAATCTAAAGGAAACATTTGCAGTAAATTGGTATAAAAATGAATACATTTTAAACAAACAAAATACTTACTGCTATGTAATCAACCTGAGAATCAGAGAAGAGATTAAGTTCATCAAAGGATTTGGACAGAGCATCGGGGTCATGGTCCTGTATAATGAACAATCGGTTGTCATATTGGGACCTAGAAAACAAATCACAATGTTAATTATTTCATACATGCCAACCCCAAACCCAAGTGGTATAAGCATTATTATTGCTATTATAAGTGGCAAAAAGTGTACTTTGTGCATAAATGCATAATCTACTTATTACATGCCAGAATTACAGCACGTGTGAAAAAGATACATTTTCACTACTAACCTGGTTTTGCAGCTGGTCAAAATTATTGTCACAATGGGAAAAATCCATATGGATTAGAACCAGAATACAAACACCAAATATACTGAAAAACTATTTATATGCAGCACTCACTTCAACTAGTCTACATGTAACTTTCCTGAATGACCATGAACTGGAATTCTGCAATGACCATCGGCAGGTTCTCAGAGTGCTGTATTACATTACTCTCATATTCTTCTTTTAAAGTTCGTAAAGTGGTGATATCTGTCACTTTTTCTGATATATGTTTTGAAGTTTTAAAAGATCCAACTGCTCTAACATTTTCTGTCACATAACATCCACAACTCACACCATAAAGCATTTCACTTAACATCTTGTACCATTTTCTTTAAAATTATAGACCTTTTGAAGAAACTCGTCTATTTTCTTGGAAATGGGTCATATGCAGTTGCAATAAGTAGCAAATAAGGAAAGTACTCTTATGCTATTCTTACACAGCAGTCACCTTTTTAAGAATATTCTAAAATTTATATGACTGGAATTAATGAGATAATAATAAAAACAACAAAAACTTTTTATTGCTTTATTTTTATTTTATTTTTTAATGTAGCAAAGAAGCATAATCTATATACAGTCTAGCAGAAAATGTAATTTGGTGAAGAAAAGTGTAATGGTTGGCATGTATGTTATTTGCATGACATCATTTTAAGCAAGTCTGATGACCATTTACCATGACTTATGACATGCATCATTCAGGGCAAGTCTGATAACCATTTATCATGACTTGTGACATGCATCATTCAGGGTAAGTCTGATGACCATTTACCATGACTTATGACATGCATCATTTATGGCAAGTCTGATGACCATTTACCATGACTTATGACATGCATCATTCATGTAAAGTCTGATGACCATTTACCATGACTTATGACATTCATCATGTATTGCATGTCTGATGACCATTTACCAAGACAGTGATAAAATGCTGAAACCATATATTTGAAGAAAAAAAAGTAAATAAGAATTATTCTGAGACATTCATATGCACGAAACTGAAAATCTATTAGAGTAATAGAGTTCAAGGATACTGAGAATCCTAATTTCCTTACCTCCTGATATGAACAAATTTTTCCATCTCTTTAAGAAGTGCTTTACTTCCACCACTATGAAAATGAAGTGCTGGAAATGTGGAGCCATCTTTCAGAATGAAGATAATATATGCCCATCCATGGTTTGGGGCATTTCTCTTGAAACTCTTCAGGTCCAGAACATCAAAGTTCACATTATATTTTTTCCATTCAGCCTTACTGCCCGCTTTCATACCTGAAACAATAGACATTACTAATTAAAAAAAAAATTACATCATACAATTCTTGCCATTTTTTGTATGCTGGCAACATGTCGACACATTCAACTGACTGAATGTATTTGATTATCTTCGCCATAAATAAATACTTTTTTCTTAATTCCCTGGTTCAATTTGCCCAAATCTTGTACTCTAATTTTTTGAAACAATTTTGCAGTAGCCCATAAAGATCAAGTTTTAGCAAAATACTATATATACTTGAACATAAGGCGAGTCCAACTGCAAAAAGCAAAGACTTTTATCTGCCGTTTCATAATGCACTGACACATTAGGATCTCTATTGTTTGTTCTACTGATTACTCCAAACAAATTGCATAAACCTGAATCTGACAGTGCAAGAAAATACTTAACATAAGCTGGGATACAAATGTTTTGGCTGTATGATAAGCAAGTCTTAAATTTACAGATAAACAATTTCAATTAAATTCTCTCAGATGCAAACAAGAACACCACTGTAAAGTTTATCTTGAATCTTCAAGCAGAGATATTTCAAGCAGATGTTCTTTGTACAATAGTTTTGATTTGCCCAAAAAACAAACACAAGATATAATCATGCCCAAAAAAGTAGACTCTAGACCAACTGAGAGTCATGAATAATTATTATTAGTTTGTCTTGTTATTCTGTAAAAATTTTAATTCATCTGAAACAGCATATGCAGTCTCAGGCACTAATTTTTATTAGTAAAAATGAAAAAGACAATTTGAGAATACTCGCTCACCATCTACAAATTAAAGCAAAGTGACATGGTTCATAATCTGCACCCCCCCCCATGCTAATTATCTTGATCTAGCAGTATGTTCAGCATATACTATACATTCCAAACGTGTTCCACATGTTTAATGATGTGCTTTACTCATCATTTAATAACCATTTTTATGTGAAGTTTCTACTTTGAATTGTATCGTGTCTACTTTGGTCAATTTGAAAGCTACATTAATGGTGTGCTGCATGGTGCAATATGTTACACTGAATTCTCATTGTTGGTTATTGCTTGTTCCAGTCCAGGTTAAACAATAACCACCAATCAGAAATTAATGTAGCTTATTCCCTGCATGATAAACAGGAAGTACTGGCAAAGCAACAGAAAGACTTCATGCAGAAGTCATTAACTGATATGTAAAGTACTTAAACAGTGATGCTGTCAGGGTGTGCGATTGCATGAATCGTGCAAAATTTGTGCAGATCATATGCTACAAAACCATGTATCCATATCAGGGTTAAAATGAATTGAATAAATATGGGTAAAAAAAAATAAAATTAAGAAGTAAAGATATTTATTTGAATACCTCTGTCTGCACAAGCAGACTATGGCATTGATGGACTAAAAACCCTAATACAACATTATGGAACTGATAAGAAATCTGGTATTGTAGTAAGCCAGGGTGGCCGCAGAAATATGATTTTGAAATTCCCTGAGTTTTCCAGGTTTTCCAGAGTAATGTTTTTAATTTCCCAGAGCACATTTTAATAAATTTTTCTATATAAAAAGTTTGTAACTAATAAATAAAAATATTTTTTTTTTTTCGGCCTCCACCTCCCCTTATAGCCACACCTTTCCTTGCCTTTTTATTTGAATAATTTTGTTTCATACAAAAAATTTAAGTCAATTCATTTGTATTTTATTACTAGTGAATATTCAAGAAAACTAGTTTTTTTTCTTTCACACAAGTTTGCTTAACAAAGTAGCCTATTTCTAGCAACTATGAACAGAATTCACCTTTGGGAAAATTGGTCAAACATTTTTTTCAGAACCGCTGATAATAGCAATTTGCTAGTTCAAAAATGTCATATAGACCTCTAATTAAAAATGTCAACTTGTGCAAACAATTCTAAAATTTTTGGCACTACTGCAATTCATACAACAGAATATAACACAGCTTGGTTAGCGACAAAATAATACCGTGCACAGGGTAATAATACATCAAGTCAATTAGCAAAAAAAAACCCATGAGACCGAAACAATACTTCCATAATCTTACAAAACCAGGCTAAACTAAATCAAACTACCAAAAGTCCCCATAAAACGTGCACCTTTTCAGATGCAAATACAATCGGGGACTGCAAGAGTCAACTACTTCATAATAAATGCACCTAGTTGAAACTTACTTTGCACCAATATAGACTAGTTCAGTTTCTTTAACTCCTTTATCTCATGCTCAAGGCTTTACACAGCACTGGCTGCTTCTTTAGCCAGCTTGACTTTCTTCGCTTCGAGATCTTTGATTTCAGCAGATATCTTCCTCTTCATTGCAGACAGAAATTTGATGCACTCAAGTTTCTCGCGGTCTGACACCTTGCACTGTGCTAATTCGGTCTTCACTGCGACACCGAGATCAACATGCTTGTACAAACACCAATTTTCATTTGACTCCACCTTTATTTTCATCAATCTGGAGAATAAGTTTGCAACAGCAAGTACTTCTTTCTTGAGAAACCGTGTTAAGAGGCTGTGCAGACAATTGCCAAGGTCGTCGTACAAAAAGGCACCACAGGCTGATTCGTTTTGAACTTTCTGAGGAAAGGTTCCACCATCAATGCTTGAATCAAGGGATTGCTGCAGGCTTTTTGATGTTCTTACAAGTTACATTGCTGGGTAGTGCACCAGATTTCTCCCCCACATATTCTGTAACATTGGTCAGGATATCAAGTGCTCTGATTGCCACGCTGACATTTTCTACCCATCTTACTTGGTAAAATTTCTTTGGAAACAAGGTGGAGCCAGTTATGGCTGTGAAGTCAGCCCATCTTGCCAGACTATCCTTGAACAGTCCATAAATAGCACAGAGGAACTCGTTGACTGACCAACCACTCGCACTGTGTCCAGTCTTCAGTGCTCCATGAAGAACATGAAGACTGCATGATCCAATGTTGTTTAACATTCTGTTGCCTTCATCTTGACTATCATGCAGACTCTCCAAAAATTTCCAGTTTACACTAGGTCCATATATCGACACCTGCAAAATGTTCTTATCCGAAAGACTCAATAATCCTTCTCTGAACTTTTCTTCAAGATCTCTGGCTGTGGCATGGCCAAGGAAAGCCGAATTCAGATATCAAGTTGCGACAAGATTTCTAGAGTCCCAAAATCGAATTACGATGCCCGTGTTGTGCAATTTTGTTTAGAGCTTCATCGGAGCATGCCATGTACACATCACACTTGCTCACTAAATCAGTTAAGTGCAAGACCATATACAATTGTGTACCCAGCTTTAGTTTTCCCCTTGGGTGAATTCTGGCACAATTTTACTATCAGGAAACACAGCCTGGAATATGTCTTTGGCATCATCTGTATGACTGATGTTTCGCTATAGTCTGTAGTGCCCATAACACTTTTGCCTTCGTTATGGAATCATAGTACACATAATGACTCACTGACTGATGAAGTTTGGAATAACTACTGGTGCTTTCACAGCTTCAGAAATAGAAACTGTGATCTGGATCTGCTTGCAAATGCACAGTCTTGGCGACGGGTTGACATTCTGCATCGCTGTTTTTCAGTTGTAAGAACTGTGCGACAGGATATCGTGTGGAACTGTCAAATTTTTCTTGTGCTGTGCACTATTCTCGTGGCTTTTTAATGCTTGTCTGCTGATGTTGCTGAGCTCAAATGTTTTGCAACACAGTTTGCATCATAAAATTCAAAATGGATGAAGCTACTGCGACTGAATTTCAAACTTTCTTAAATGTTAACAATGTTAAAATAATACTAAAGTTTGGTAACTTTACCTGGACTTGTTATGAATAATGATGCTATCTCTGTTGAAGGTTTTCACAACACCTTCAGCAATGTAATATACAATCAACAATCTGTTACCATAGACGTCTCTTGCACACAAAAAAATCACTTCAAAATATGCGTAAAAAAGTGATCTGAAAAAATTCCCTGAGTGCTGGCAAAATACCCAAAGTTTTCATCGAGTTTTCCAGATTTAACACATTCCCTGAAAATTCCATGTTTTCCCTGATTTCCAGATTTGTGGCCACCTTGTAAGCTACTGATTTAACAAAGTAAGTTTATGTTAGTGAAAAATCCTATTTTGGAGCAGATGTATCCAAAAGATAATATCTTTGAGCTCTGGAAAATTGTACATAACAGACATAAAGATCAGTTTCCCAACATATCCAAGCTGACTAAGCTAGCTATGTGTATGCCCATTCATATAGAAGCACAGAACAATATTCATACACAGATAAAGTGTAGAGTATGATCAGAAATAATTCACAGATTAATGTTTATACAACTAGAGATGACATCCTTTAAAGATGTTGATTTCAGTAGAGCTCTAAGAAAGTGGAGAAGGAAGAAAGAGAGACAGAGAGACAGATATTGAAGTTTAAGTAAATACTGAACTATGGCTGTTCCTTCCTTCCTCTAAACTTTTTCACTCCCCCTTTTGTCTTTGACAAAGGGGGAGGCCTCCCTTAAGATAAAATCCTGGCAGCATCTATCCTCAAATTGTAAATGGGCAACAAATTTGCAATTTCTCTTTTTATGCAGAGAGGTTTACCCAGTGAATGAAGGTGCCTATGGAATAAATAAAATTAGCACAGAACCAGCAATGGGCAGATTTCAAACCACTCAAGTTTAAAAATATAGTAGAATAGGACTGGGTGTTGTCAATAGTTTTCATTCTTCACTAACAAATACAAATACCTGTGGCTGCAGCGGTCTTTTGCATCTGCAGTAAGTACAGTGTGATTGATTTTGTAGGTATTCATCCTCAGTCCCCTGCATGGATTTGTTCTAGATGAAATTTTCTTTGCAGAAGGAAATTGCATTATTTCTTTTGTTTTGAAGATAACATCTTAATGTCTTCCAAACGTAAGACATGAAATTGGTAATAAGATGTTTTCAAAGCATTTGTGTTGTACAAAACAATGGGCCTGGTGGCTAAAGTGAGTTAAATGGAGCCACCATTAAGTGGCCTAAAACACTGAATAAAACTTACAGACAACCAACAGGAAGTCTGTTTGAAAATATTATTGTTATCTTCTCATTGATGAGAACTGCATGCATATATATATATATATATATATATATATATATATATATATATATATGATAACTATATGTTTATCTGTAGCCTGCATACTAGAAATACAAACAGAATGTAAACATACGTAAAAGGGCACCACCTACTTTCTAAAGACCATCAAGTTCATATGTGTATTGATATGTATTGTATTGCAGGCTGTGTATCATGAATCATTTCGATAAGCAGCACAGGTGTATCATTTCACCCCTAGTATATATCCTAATATATAATGTACAAGCAACTCCAATGGGTGCTTAGCCAGGTCTTTCTTCACATCATGTACTTGCAGGTCTTGCCGTTAGTTCTTGATCTGCTGATGCATAATGCAACAGCAAATACAAGTCTATATTTGCAGTTGGGTGTACACTGCTAAGTTGGTGGAAAATAAATATACAGCTCTACTAACTACAAAATTACAACTGAAGAACTAACTTACATGGGTCAGAGTCTCTATCTGGCTGGTAACCTACAGAACTGATAACAGCCCAGTCTTGTTCAGAGTGCCCATCAAGGGAGACAACCTCTTCTGCCTTCCACTCTAAGAAGGTTCCATCTGTCTGTAGATGCAAGATCATTATATATTAATGTTGAATATGAAAAGAGAATGACTCAGGTTACTTAAGTTAATTTCTGTCTAACCTGAAAAGGCAATGGAGGCAGATCACTAAACTGATATAGTTGACACTTACCAAGCATGAAATTGCATTAGCTTTTAATGACTGAGTTTTCCAGTACAATTCTAGTTTTGTTTGTTATTTTGTTTTCTTTTGCAAGTGGGCCCTGTTTTGATCTGGTTGATATAGACCAAGTATGACATTGCATTGCTTTTAATGACTGAGTTTTCTAGTACAATTCTAGTTTTGTTTTTTCACCTGTTTTCTTTTGCAACTGGGTTCTGTTTTGCAGGACACTTCAACAATAATGTGGACACAGTTTCAAATAATTACAGTAAAAGTCCATTCAAACTCCTGTTTCTTTAACTTGTTAACATCACATTTAACAAGGCATGAATATGCTTAAAAGTTTTGATAATGAGTGACAAACCACAGTGTCAAATCAGTGTTCTTTTGGATTGTGTTTTATGGTGACTTTGGAGAACAGGATTAACTTCTGATGGGTATGAACAGTGTCATCACATTACAGTATATTATGATGTATTAACAAGGAGATGATGTGTATTAATTCTGTTTATTGATATCATCAATGTTGCAAATTTATTTTAAACAATAATCTAACAAAACAGATTTCTCTGATTTTGATTAAAATAAAGAAATGACTGATTTACAATCTTGTTTAATTTTACTGAAAGTGTAATTTTGCAAGGATTTTGTGCTCATGAGCGGGGGGGTGGAGGGAGAGAAATGCATACTAGACTGAAATTATAAAGCATTGAATATAGGTAATATATGAATACAGCTTCATTTGAACATAGGAATGTAGGAAAATATGATGTACACAATGTGTAGGCAGTACAGGTTTCTGATTAATATATAAACAAACTGATCACAACAGTGAGAGACAATGGATCACACACTGACAGATGTCGAAACAAACCCATCACAATACCAGTTGAGATCAATGTCACATGGAAATGTTCAAGATACAAAACCAAGAACAGAGCAATTTAAAAAAAAAAAATTCCAATACTCTGGTACAGTTCTATGGAACAAGCTTCCACTACATGTAAAATCTGCTGAAAATATTACAGTATCTAAGAAGAGATACCATGAATATGTATGTGTTTCTAATAGATAATGGAATTTAGTATTTTTATACTGAACACATCAGAATGAAAAGTAATTACTGTTATCTTTTGTATAATGAACATTATTATAATCTTCTTAAGAGGGCCTCAAGGGAGAACAGTCCTCGACTAAATGAGTCACCTTCTGTATATAAAGTATTATTATTATTATTATTATTATTATTATTATTATTATGTTGTAATATACAACACTAGTCTAATTTGTCATATATGCCACTAGTCCAATATGTCATAAAAACCACTAGTCTAACTTGTTATGTATACTACTAGTCTAATATGTCATGTAATCCACCAGTTTAAGATGTCATATATGCCACTAGTCTAATATGTCACATATAGCCTCTTTTGATAACCTCATTATCTGCCCTTTCTTTTCAAGCTCTTTAGTGTATGAAGGTTTTGCTATAAGCATTTCCAGCAGGTATTGCCAGTGGTCGACATTCACTCATTGTAAAACAGAACGAAGTGAATGAAATTATATTTCGCGCCATGGGCAAACTTTCCCATTAAACACCCTAAATAAATGCACAATAAAGTAATTAACGAATGATTGTTAGGCACAATGGATAAAATCATATATCAATGGGTATGTGGATAACCTGTGCAGATTCTTGCAATTAAAAGTTTAAAAAAAATGCAGAAGATAATTTAGGAATAATAAAATAGTCAACACACAATTCCTTGGCAAATCAACAATAATAACACCACAAATATATAAAAACAAAAAACCAATTACAGTTAAACTGAATGTTGAAAGTAGCATTTTATTTAAGTAAGTAAATTATGAACCTTCATTCATGATGATGTTCTATATTATGTAAAACGCTTCGAATTTCTACCTGATGATCAAATCCTTCTGTTAACCTTCCTTAATCAAACAAACCATTTAAAATGAAAATAAATACTTTCCACTGCCTACTTTATTTCCATTGCGTTAAAGCTTTATACTATCCAAAAATTTGGCAATGAACATTATTTAATGTGATAGTTTCCACTTGCTTACGACAAATGCATACTTTCTCAAAAGGGTATGTTTCATACAATTATTATCATCAGTTTTGAAAATTAATTATATTTTCTATTGTGCAATTGAAACAAATATGTATGCATCTGATGATTAAAAACTTTTTAATTTTTTCAATGAAAAAATTAAAAAACAAAAACAATTTCCATTGCTTCTTTTATTTCCATCGCATTCCATTTTTTCATTGCATATTTTAGTCATACCTATCTATAATCCACTAATCACGTTCCACAATAGCTGGACCATTTTATTTGTTGGCACTTTAAAGGCTTTAATGAGTTTCCTATAATGTGGGTGTTTGATTTTCTGTAACAAATCAAAAAGAATTTTGAAGAAACAAAGTACAGTGTGACCCTGCTATAGCACGCTCCGTTATAACACGAATTCGGATATAACACGGTCGTGGTGTGGCTCCCGAAATTTCAGATACATTATTATTCTCGTACACGAAAAAAAAAATTTCTTTCTTGAAAGTACGAAAAAAAAGAAGTTTATTATCATTTGAGGGAAGAGATTGGGTATGAGTAATACAAGACAATCGTGGCGTGGCTACTGAAAATTTTATATGCATTTTTTCATACACGAAAAATAGTGTTTTCTTCTTAAAAGTACGAAAAATAACGTGTAAAAATTTTTTCAGGAATCACGCAGGGCTTTGCCAATGTCGCAAATTGCGATTTTTTTTTTCCTTATTGGTGGCAAAATATACCATCTGCAACGTTCCCTCTAATATTTTTCCTGTGTGCGTGGAATTTGAAACTGCTGCATGGCATTTTCAAATAAGCTGCGCGGCCGCGCACCTTAGAGGGAACATTGATCATCTGGCAATTTTTTTTTATTGGCGACATTGTTGGCTGTTTAAACTTGTATATACAACCATTGGTTTGGAGTGGAGAAATTCAGAGGCCCTATGAAAGGAAGCCGTAAAGTTGATATAAAATGCACTGAAATTTATCTATTGTTACATAAACAAATTCTTTGTCCATATTGACAAACCATCTTAACAGTGCATTGTTATATCATAATCCGCTTATGTTGACATTTAACATGAGTACTGTATGTTTTGAGATATCAATTTTTTTTCAAATTACATTTCTGGTAGCGGAGATCAACCGGACGAGGCATAATCTCATAATCTATCTTTCGTCGGATTTTCGGCCGCTCGCTAGTAATTAATATATTTACACAGACTGACATTTGTATGTGGATGGTAAGTAAAATTCCTCTTTTTTTCACTCAGAATTAAATCTTCAGAACATTCACGTTTTCTGTAGTAATCCCTGTCATCAGACCAGAACACCTGCGTCTCTATCGTCGATTGACCCTTTCTTTAAATTTCTGACGCATGCGTGGAAGGCAGCATCACTCCACGACCATAAATGCAGAAAAACAAAAAAGCTCTCACTTGTCTATTCAACAGGCAGGGAGGAACAGTACAATTGACCATACGACGGCCAATTCATTTTTTAAAAAAAATGTACCCAGATAAAATAGTAGCTGAAATTTCAAAGAAAACATTACCTTTGAAGCACCAATTGTTATCAAAATGTACTAAGCAAATGGGAACAAAATCAGTCTCAATCATGCAATACAATTTTTGATGTTGCCGCCACAATAAGAAATGGGCATTTCTTTGGTTCTCCAAAGCTGTCCTTTAATGGTGACTTCAATAACGAATGCACCCTTCATCAAAGAAAGCCAACTACAATCTTCAATAAAAACAAAGAACCTTTTTTCAAAGGAAGCCATTGCCAAACTTAAATGAAAGCAATGAAATCTGATGGATTGTTTCATTTTCCAACGTGACTGGAATATTTTTACTGTGCCATGAAAGTTTCCTTTTTACAGGAAAAAAATTTATGCTTACGAACTCTACCGACAGCGCTTAAAACGTAAACTTTTATCGACTTCAGATGTACTGAAAAGTAAATGTGCTTCATCATTCATTATGTGGTTGTGCTATTTTTTTTCCACTGAATTCAGACCTATATGACCTGAGACAAAATTATTGAATATTTTAAATGTGTGTGTGTGCATATTTTCGATGGAATTACTTGTATTGTGGATTCAATGCATGTGACGTGATTCGCGGGTGAGTACACGGTGTTGATACTTTATTCATTGCTATGCATTAGACATGTGTATGTGCCAATGCATGGTTCTCTGAATAAAGTAAAATGTTATATATGCCTTCTCTGTTTTCACTACATGTGTATTTCTCATTTAATATGCATCGATTTAAGCTGAAAACTGTGCCAATAAAGCACGTATTTTTGCGCCCGCATTTATTACCCCCCCCCCTGCACATTTTTTCGGGTACATGTATCATTTTCTTCTGCTAACTGACCTGGTTGCTTATAACACGGTTCGGTCTATAACACGGTCGGGTTCTATGACTCCCAACTACCGTGTTATAGTGGGTCACACTGTATTTATTATTCTTGTTCAGGGGTTACTCATTGCTCTTTGCATTTTATTATTTTATGATGTGAAGTACTCACAATGTCCCTGGAGCTTGTCCCTTTGTTTTCCTTCCTGGTATATTTATTTATGACATATACTTCCTTCCTCAGACACAAGGTCTTGCGACTGGTTTCTATATCATGGTCCCTAAATTTTAGTGATCTTGACCAAGGATCAATCTATTGTATTGTGTGTGTTATATGTACGCTATATTGTTTTACTCGTGTAATATCATGTTTGTCTTAGGAATGACCACTTTATATATTTTAATTTACATTACATTTTTTATCTTTTTTGTTTATTTGCGTACAAAAAAGATGTTTATTTGCGTACAAAAAAGAAACAAAAAGTGTAAGGCATAACAGTTGGATAAAATTATGTGTTGTGATGGTTCTCCAGTTTCGGTATAGTAATTATTTTCTAATTGTGATGAGACAGGCGTTTTTGTACATAGTGTGTGTGTATATATATATATATATATATATATAGAGAGAGAGAGAGAGAGAGAGAGAGAGAGAGA